>JAFIRS010002615.1:0-197810 GCA_018342105.1 Gonioctena quinquepunctata | reverse complement strand
AAAAAACGGGTAAAACCCAAATGAAATTTTTGTAAATATCTTTGGGGAAAATATTATTAATATTGTATAAAAAAATTAAAAAAAAAATATTTTTTATATTTTTTTTTTTTAAATTTAAATTTTTTTCAGGGTAAAAAAAGTCCCCAAAAATTTGGGTTTTTCAAACCCTTTTAAAAAATTCATATCTCTAAAAATATTACCTTTATTTTAAATCATAGGACCTTTTAAATTTGTATTTCAAAAAAGGGAATATAAAAAAAATTTTTGTCCGGTTAAAAAATAACAATTTTTTTAAAATTGTTCAAAAAATTTTCGGTTTGAAAAATTTATGGACGGGGTTCCCCCATGGCAAAAATCATTTATATCATCAGTGGGGCCAATTTGAAGGGATCGCAAAAAAAAAATTGAGGTGGAATAGTTTTCCGGTACTCTTTGCGCCGATTCCTCCTAGTCAAATTAAAATTTTTTTAAATACGTTGAAATATGGATGAATAAATGGACTTGGTGGGGGAATAAGTAAAAAATCTAAATTTTCACAACTGGTTTTTTTTTGTACTTTACTGATTTAAATTTTTACAATTCTTTTTCAAAATGTTTTTCCTTATTTCAAATCCCGGGCCCGTATTCTTGTCCTTCATTGACTTTTTACAACACGAGTAGTCAAAGAGTTCTTTATTTAATTTGCAGCGTTATTTATGCGCTCATTAAATCTTCGATGGTTTGGCATAGGCGAGACATCAAACTGACTCCCCATGTTCCCCAGAGGTAGCAGTCCTTTTGGTGTACGATCTGGTCATCTTCCCGGGCCCAAAGGAAAAAGGTCCTTCTTTCTCTCCCAAATCCACCGATCACAAAAATTTTGTTTAACCCATTGGCGGACGGTGTTCGGTTATGTGGCACATCCATCATGCTGATAAAACATCAGCCGCCTCCCCTTTAAAGGGCACATTTTAAGAAGCTCAAACCCCTTTTCCTTTAAAAATAATCATTCATATGCTGCAGAGTTCAAATATTTTTGGAAAAAAAGGGTAAATTTGGGAATCATCGTTGATGATTCCCTTTTCTCCCGTTTAAGTAAAAAGCGCCGTTGTGATCCTTGTAGTTTACTTTTTATTTGGGTTTCTCCCCAAACGATAATTTAAGGGGCTCATTTTTCTTCTAAAAAAATTTGAACGCTGCAGCATATGAAATTTTCAAAGGGAAATTATGTTTGAGTTTCTTGAAGATGTCTTTAGAAAATAAAGGGGATGATTTTCCAACATGATGGATGTCTTCCGAAACACCGTCCGCCAATGATTACTTAAATTTTTTGAACGGTGGAAATGGTAGAAGGGAAAACCCTATTCCGGGCCCCCAAGTTTCCCAGATCTAACACAAGGACCCATTTCGTCGGGGACCCTGGAGAGTCTTTGATTTCGCCTATGCCAAATCAAAATTTGGAAATTAAAGCGAAAAAAAATAAAAAAAACTACTCTTTTAAAAACAAAATTTAAAGGGGAAAATGCGTGCCTCCCTTAAAATAACGGGTAAAGAAAACGAATTTAAAATTTAAAAACAGAATAATTTCAAAAAAAACCGGGTTTAAATTGTTTTTTTTTCCCGATTAAGTCCATTTTTTCAGCCATTTTTTAACGCATTCAAAATATTCACTTTTTTTTGATAGCTAATGAAACGTAGATGTTTTGAAAAAGTTAAAACCCTTAAAATTTGGGATGATGATTTTTTGCGAAAAGTTCCATTTTGTCATGGTAAAATTTTAAAAAATTGAATCTTTCAAAGTTTCTAACTCATCATTTTACAGATAATAGAAGATTGGTACCGTTTTTAACCGGCAAAAACCAAAGGAGGGGGTTCTCTAGTCGGCGCCAAAATATATATTTTTTTATGTATGATCACGCATAACGGCTGAGACGTCCGATTCCGATAATTCTTTTTTCAGTGGATAAATTTTACTTCGAAGTTGGTCCAGGAAATTTAAAGATAAAAACCACCCCAAGGGTAACCCAAAATGAAGGATATTGATCACTCACCCTCTGAATTCTGGTGCGTTAACAGATTCTATCAAACATAAATTTGTACTGGGTTCTTCGATTTGGATGATTCTTACTTTATTAGGGGGGGTTTATACCTCATGGTTGATCATATTTGTTTGGGAAGGGAATTATCCATTATGGGTAAAAAAAAATAGGGAAAAATTGATTTTCCTTTGAACATTGGCACAATATGTAGTTGACAATGACAGATCGCTAATGTCATTATTTTTATTCTCCTACATCCGTCAGAATCATTATATTTCTATGAGAGGATGGAATGATATAAAAAGTAATGAAAAAAACCCAACCAGAACAACAAAAAAAATTTATATTACAACAAATAGTAAACGTAGATAATCATATTTTTTAAACCCTGGTAATAGTTGAAGAAAAGGTGGGTAAGTAAGTATTTTGGAAGTAATAAAAGAAAAAATTAGGTAGTAATTAGTAGATTTCAAAAAAAAAAAATAAAAAATAAAATAAACCTTCTTAGTCTCAATAACTAAGCTCCTAAACTAATGTAATTAACTAATTTTGAGTGGGCCCAAAGGAACAATCAACGAAGATCATTAAATTAATGCCGCAACTCGTTACATAATTTCACGCCTCACCTAATTCTTTTTGCTTGTTTTTTTTGGCGCCGACTCAAAATTAGTTACTTACTTTAGTTTAAAATTTAGTTTTTGGGAAGGATAAAATTTAATTTTTTTACTTTCATTTTCGAATTTCGTGGGTTTTTAATTTTTTTTTAAAAAGTTTTTAATTTATTATGACTTATTAGGGTGCTACCCAACTGGAACCACCAAAAATAATAATACATGCATTTTTTCTTTTTTTTAAATTTGGGAAAACCCTTTTCCAAAAAAACAGAAAATTAGAAATATTTTGAAATTGGTCAACTTTTGCACAGTCTACCAAAAGGGGTGATTCGATAACTAGTGACCTCTACTATCACCCCTTAAAAGGGATCGTGACTGTTTCATTTATCTTGCCTTCTCAAAATCTTCGAGCGGCTCTAAAACATCGAGACCATTCGATGACGTTGTTTCTCGCTTATGACAAACAATGCATGGGCGTACTCCCCCTCATTTCCGTAACAATAGTGAGGGAAACTTCAAACAGGCGACTATTGGAAATATTTTGGGAAATAATGTCACAAAAATTTAAAGGGCAATATTTTTTGAAAATTATTTAGATCAAATTCTATTTTGAAGTGTAGAATTATGCTCACTTACTCAAATTATCCGATCCTGCAATTGTAGTTATCAAAATGCCAAATTGGGCCCTAAAACAAACTTTTTATTGAGGGGGGTAATAATTTAAACATACTGAATGACTTGTGACTTCCCTTATTAATATCTCCAGATTTACCAGCGTTTTTTGCCTTTTCAACAATTCCTTTACTTATTCAACAATCCTATTATGTTTGCAGCTAATCAAGACCCAATGAGGCTCGTGAGTAAATCAAATTAAAACAAGATTAGATTAATATGTACGGCATGTTGTTAACTTCGCAGAAACAAATTTCGATTATAATTATATTGTTGTATAATAATTTTTCTTGAAATGTGACTGCACTAGATGGGATGGCGAATTCAAAATCTAATAGCTTTAATTATTCTTCCATTGTTGCGTGACTCGGTTGATGATTATTAAAAATCTTCCTGAAGACTGTAATATTGATATCAGCCCCATATAGTTTTATCTTAGGTTCTAGTGAACTTTCCGTAATCTGCAGAAGTGCATACCAGTAGGTTTGTTGACAGATATCCTGAAACCTTGGTTTTCAGCAGATTGTGCTATAGTAGTCACTGTGTCTTGCAATTTCCTTTCAATATCCTCCATTTTTTTATCTGAATAATAAATGGTCAAGTCATCAACAAAAAGGCTTTTTCCCACTTATAATTTTCAATATTATTATTATTATTATTATTATTATTATTATTATTATTATTATTATTATTATTATTATTATTATTATTATTATTATTATTATTATTATTATTATTATTATTATTTTTTTTTTTTTTTTCGTATTTGATAAGGCAGCATCAACTACTGGGGTTATTAGCTGCCTAATGTCTTTGTAAGACATTGAGTACATTCTTAATCTTAACTATAACTTGTTACAATTTTTTTGTTAAATAGCTCTATCGAGGAAGGTGAGTAAGTTATCTATGTCTCTTTATCGTGGATAATATTTTTTGAGATGTCTTGCTTAGTTCCACTCGGTGTTTGGGGTCCTGTATTACAGTCTTCAAGAGGTGTTTAACCATGGAAGTCTGACCTAGCAAGTTTGGCATTGTGGGGATTCTCCGCTCAACATAAATGAAGATGTGAGGTTTGTGTGCCTATTCTTAATCCCGGGTCAGCGCTACTTGATCTCTCCCTTTTCATAGGGACTGGGTTCTTCCATATTCTTGTGGTTGTTTTTATTTGCCTCAGTTTTTCATGTGAAATAACCCATTCGGCTTCCCATCTATTGGAGACTATTTTTCTGAAGTGTTTTTTCAGGTCACTTACCAATATAGGGATATTTTCAATACTATCATCTTCAGTAGCATCGCGGGCTGCAATATATGCTAAGACATTACCTTGAATAATACATGCCCTGGAGTCAAATTAGGATTGTTCTTTTTTCCCCATTTCGAGTAGGTGGTGGATTAAGGCAAGAATGTTCTGAACTAGTGCATTATCATTATAAGCGTCACTTATTGCTTCAATGGCACTGAGAGTCTGTACAGATGGTTGATGTATGTTGTGGCATAAATTCTGTGTAGCGAATGGCTTGCCAAATGGCATAGAGTTCAGCTGTATATATACTTGCTGCGGCGTGGATTTTCCAGGAGTATGATTGTCCATTTGTATAAAATGCACTACCAGTGCCATTTGCTGTTTTTGATCCGTCAGTATAAATGTTCAGGGACATTGGATATTTGTTGATCAGTTGAAGGAATTCCTGTTGATAGGTACCAGGATTTGTTTCGGATTTCTTGAATTTGGCACATTCCTTGTGGATGGTGGGTAGGTTCAGTTTCCATGGAGGTATTTCGCAGAACTGTGTTGAGTATACTATCGGAAGTTCTTCATTATATAGTTCTAGGAGTTCTTTCATCCTGATCTTGGCGGGTCGAGTAATTGTGGTCCGGCTCTCGTACAGGTCTAGTGATTCATTGGAATACATTATGTTATAGTTAGGGTGGTGAGGTTGTGCCCATATTGCAGCTCCATAACAGAGTTAGTTGTTGTATTCTGAGCGAGAGGCGAGGTATTCCAGATAGACATTGTAAAGAAGGCAGTGGGCTTGTAGGAAATGCACCTAGACATAGTTTCAAAGCGTATGATTGAATGCGTTCAAGTATTCTTAGATGGGATTGCCGAGCGGATGAGTATACCACTAGCCCATAGTCGATTTTAGATAGAATCATAGATCTATATAGCTGTAGTAGGACTTCTTTATCTGCGCCCCAGTTTATATTCGCCATACAGCGAATAACATTCATGGCTTTTTTGCATCTATTTCCCAGATATTCAATGTGTTGTTTCCAATACAGTTTGCTATCAAATATTATTCCCAAAAATTTTGTCTGTGGTTTACATTCAAGCAGCTGATTTTTCATGTACAAGCGGGGGTGACTGTGAGGATGTCTGAGCCTGCAAAAGTGCATGACGTTTGTTTTTGATACTGAGAACTTGAATCCTTTATTATCCGCTTCTTTCACTAAGGAATTTATTGCTTGCTGTAAAGTTCTTTGAATCAGATCCATATTGTCACTGGAGAAAAATATTGTTATGTCGTCGACGTACATAATTCGGCCAACAGCTGGGTTCAGGTCCTCAAACAGGCTATTAATGGCAATTGCGAAAAGTGTGACGCTTAGTGTTGACCCTTGCGGGATGCCGTTATCTAGTACGTGTTCATCAGATAGGGTATTTCCCACTCTTACTTTGAATGATCGTTGGAATAGGAAGCTCTCAATGAATTTGGGTAGGTTTCCTCTCAATCCCCATTCTTTGAGTTGTTTGAGGATTCCGTATTTCCAAGTCATATCATATGCTTTCTCTAGATCGAAAAAAATTCCCACAAGGTGATCACGTTTCGCAAAGCTATTTTGAATTATTATTATTATTATTATTATTATTATTATTATTATTATTATTATTATTATTATTATTATTATTATTATTATTATTATTATTATTATTATTATTATTATTATTATTATTATTATTATTATTATTATTATTTTTCGTTCTAAACACTTCCAGTCAGGCCCTAACTTCCGAAGCTCCGACCCATTCGGAAGGGCGTGCTGGTTACATAAACCAATGACTCTCCCACATCCGTGAGGTGAGAGATCATTGGGTCCGAGAATCATGTGCCCTGAGCAGACGTAACGATCCGAGAATGACTGCCTTCTGCATGCGGCCGGCTAGAGATTTTGCCGATTTACGGCATGCCGGTATAATTTCCAGGTTTGAGAGTAGCGTTGGCATCATTCCACCACATTATTATTATTATTATTATTATTATTATTATTATTATTATTATTATTATTATTATTATTATTATTATTATTATTATATTATTATTATTATTATTATTATTATTATTATTATTATTATTATTATTATTATTATTATTATTATTATTATTATTATTATTATTATTATTATTATTATTATTATTATTATTATTATTATTTCCGTTTTAAAAACTACCAGTCAGGCCCTTACTTCCGAAGCTCCGACCCATTCGGAAGGGCGCGCTGGTTACATAAACCAATGACCTCTCCCCACATCCGTGAGGTGAGAGATCATTGGGTCCGAGAATCATGTGTCCTGAGCAAACGTAACGATCCGAGAATGACTGCCTTCTGCATCGGCCGGCTAGAGATTCTGCCGATTTACGGCATGCCGGTATAATTTCCAGGTTTGAGAGTAGCGTAGGCATCATTCCACCAAGGGCCCTATAATCAGAACCACTATCTTTACAGAATGGTCTGGATAGAGTCTGCGGAGCTCGAAGAGTGATCTCGATACTTCGTCCGTTTCTCGTCCTCTTTTCGCACGATATTCGTCTCGCCCGGAGCCGAAAACTCTATGACGTATATCGTTTTCTGCTCGCGGTCGAGAGGACTACATCAGGCTTGTTGGCTTGTATTTGCCTGAGGGTGGGGAATGAGTAGTTCAATAAATTCGGCACTTCTCATTCTCCACAACGGACTCAATATCCCCGGAGCGTAGGGCAGCACCGGTGTCTCATCAATACCGTACGAGTGTCGTAAATGATAATACAGACTCGTAACGCCGCGTTATGACGATGGATATAGGCTGAGACCGCATATACTGTACATGCTGACAGCAAGTGCATGATGGTCTCAGGCGCTCCACGGCAGGCCCTGCATCTTGTGTCAGGGACCTCTATACCCATCACGCGGCTTCGGTAGACGAGAGTGTTGAAAACACCGTCCTGGCCATGATGAATCCCTCAGTCTCCGACTTGAGTCCACCTGACCTAAGGAATGCAAAGGTCAGCCTTTCGGATAAGCCGTGGTCTTCAATGTGTTTGTAGAAGATTCCATGCATCGGCTTATCCTTGTGGAGCTCAGATGTACAGTATTCTCTGCAGCTTTTATGTGGACTCTCCGTCGAGCGGGCTCCAACTCGGTGACAGAGTCTTGATATCCCGCTCGGTGTCGAATACAAGACGAGTTCATCGGCTGCACGGATTGCTGCCTTAAAAGAAACGCTCCTTTTCCTGCGATCTCATGGTCTTTGACCATGCAGAGAAGGGATCAAGCTCCTGATGACTTTACAGGCTCCATCCAGCACCATCCTGTTGTTAGACACTCCAAACTCAAAAGTCCACGGCCTCCTTTGTTTTCGGGGAGGTACAACCGTGGAACGGACGATTTCGGATGCAAACTACGATGTAGGTGCATCATTTTGCGAGATCTTTACGTCGATTGCACGCAGCTCTTCCAGGGTCCACTTCATGACCCCAAAGGAGTAGATTAGTATTGGAACGGCAAGCATGTTGGTGGCAGAAACTTTGTTCATGCCCGACAGTTCTGATGACCAGATCTGCCGGAGTTTCTGCTGATACTTGCCGCGGAGAGCGTTTTAACCGCCACTAGCTCTTGTGGTGCAACGTTGTTGCACTCCTAGGTAGGATATACGCCTCTCCGGCATCCAGATGGCGGAGGATGCTTCCATCTATCAGCTGCGTGTCCTCTCCGTAATCCTCGCATCGTCCTCTTCTGAGATGAACCAGTGCACATTTATCCATCCCGAATTCCATACCGATAGCATGCGTGTACTCTTGCACCACCCTCAGAGATTGCTGCAGATCTCCCTCACCCGAGGCATAAAGCTTCAGGTCATCCATATAAAATAAATGGGTGACCTTATGCCTTCGGTCTCCGGGGGTGCCACAGTTGTAACCACGAGTTTTTCTGAGTGCAACGGATAATGGCATAAGTGAGATGCAAAAAAGGAGGGGGCTGAGGGAATCCCCTTGGAACACACCTCTCCTGAAGATAACCTGCTCCGTTTGGACTTTGGCTCCACCTGATGTTATGGTGAAGCGAGTCCTCCAGAGTGGTATCAACTGTTCAATGCATCTCACTATTTGATCGGGTACCGCAAGGCATCTGAGCAAATGCAAGATCAACTCATGCGATGGCTTGCGGTAATGATCCAGGCCATCGAAAGGTTGCGCTTATACTGCACGGAGTCCTGCGTGATACATCTATCGATCAGCAGGTTCTCCTTGCAGCCAGCAACACCTTTCTTTGACCCTTTCTGCTCATATATCCGTTCGTACACCGTGTCAACTGCGAGGAGTATTCGCGTGTACAAAATGCGCGTAAATAATTTGTAACACGTGTTCAAGCATGTTATCGGTCTGTAATTCTTGGGATCAGACAAATCTCCGTTTTTGGGGATTAGCACGGTTCGCCCCTCGACAAACCAAGCCGGAATCTGCTGCTCTCCACTAAGCCACGAGTTGAAAACTCTGGCTAAGTGGTGGTGGGTACTAGAAAACTTTTTCCACCACAGGTTGCTCAACATGTCTGGGCCTGGAGCAGCAAAGTTCTTCGAGCCCTGTAGAGCTTTCCGAACTTCTTCCGGGGTTATCGGTTGGCGCAGTTCATCGGGATGAGGCTGCTGGAACCTCCTACAGAAGGCTCCAAACTGCGTCAGGGCTGGAGTGTCTATATTGAGTGGCTGCGGATATTCGTAAATCTCCTTCCAGAAGTTTTCCACCTGATCAGCGGTCGGCGGGTTTTCCACAACAAGCGGCGGTTTCTGGAATAAGCGAGAGGGTTTCTCCGGAACTGTTTGTTTTCCGCGATTCCTCTCGCTCGCCGTACTAGTGACTTTTGGCAGCCACTAGCATTCGTATCCTATCAAGACAGTGTTGTTTGATGGTTAACAGCACTCCTTGATTTAATGTGTGATGGACTCGTCGCAACTTAGTTGCGATTCGCCGCACCGTTCGCGTAAATGGCCTATTGGCCCACTACGTAGTCCATCACATTGGATACGAGATGCGTGTTGTCTCGCCGACTTGATTTTTTGCTTCAATCTTCTGTATGCGTCTCATGCTTTCCAGTCGGAGACGCATTATTCTGCGTATCCGCACGGGAAAGCACAAGAGCAGCGTCATACACGGCGGTGTTGATTTGCCAGATGTCAGCTTCCTCTGGAAGCGCTTCACGAATCTCGCATCCACTCGAGCCAGATCTTGAGGCTTCAGGGGCTTCAAAGTGCGGAGCACCCTGCGTGTTCTGATACCCTCTATTGGTGGAATATTGATACCTGCCACCTCTTCGACTGGTTCGACTCGTGGCGTCTGCCACTTCGGCCACTTCGTTTACCTGTCTAGGAGGTGGTCTCACATAGCCACGGCCACGAAGGTGGGATACATAATCCTGTAGATTTTGTTTGGAAAATGCGGCATACTCTGGGTGTGCCACGCACCACAGAGCATGCATTCGCGCCATGTATCCCCTTCGGGCGGGCTCGCTACTCTCGTAGCAACGCAGAAGGCCGTCTCTCATTTCGTCTGTCCACTCAGAACGTTGTCCATAGCGTGGGTCGTCATAAGGCTGTCCGTCGATTTGGGCCCCACCACTGCGTGACCTCCATCCGGATGAGGTCGGTTGGGGGCCCTGTCTCCTCTTCTAGGAACCAGAGTATGGTCCTGCGAGGGGTTAGCCTAGCAGGAACACGGCCGACACCAGAGGAAGTTTGCTTCTTTCCTCTCGGATGCGCTTAAGCTGCCGGTCCGATTTTGCATCCTTGGCTGGGTTAAGTGGTGGCGCCACTCACCAAGGTCATTGCTGGTGTTGTTTGACCTACCCATACATTTATTTATTATATTATTATTATTATTATTATTATTATTATATTATTATTATTATTATTATTATTATTATTATTATTATTATTATTATTATTATTATTATTATTATTATTATTATTATTATTATTATTATTATTATTATTATTATTATTATTATTATTATTATTATTATTATTATTATTATTATTATTTTCGTTCTAAACACTTCAGTCATTACTTCCGAATCGACCCATTCGGAGCGTGCTGTTACTAAACCAATGACCTCTCCCCCATCCGTGAGGTGAGAGATCATTGGTCCGAAATCATGTGCCCTGAGCAGACGTAACGATCCGAGAATGACTGCCTTCTGCATGCGGCCGGCTAGAGATTTTGCCGATTTACGGCATGCCGGTATAATTTCCAGGTTTGAGGTAGCGTTGGCATCATTCCCAAGGGCCCTATTATCAGAACCACTATCTTCTACAGAATGGTCTGGATGGAGTCTGCGGAGCTCGAAGAGTAAATCTCGATACTTCGTCCGTTTCTCATCCTCTTTTCGATATGATATTCGTCTGCCGGAGCCGAAAACTCTATAACGTATATCGTTTTCTGCTCGCGGTCGAAGAGGACTACGTCAGGCTTGTTGGCTTGTATTTGCCTGAGGGTGGGAATGAGTAGTTCCAATAAATTCGGCACTTCTCATTCTCCACAACGGACTCAATATCCCCGGGCGTATGGCAGCACTGGTGTCTCATCAATACCGTACGAGTGTCGTAGATGGTAATACAGCACTCGTAACGCCGCGTTATGACGATGGATATAGGCTGAGACCGCATATGCTGTACATGCTGACAGCAAGTGCATGATGGTCTCAGGCGCTCCACGGCAGGAGCGCATCTCGTGTCAGGGACCTCTATACCCATCACGCGGCTTCGATACACGAGAGTGTTGAAGACACCATCCTGGCAAGCCATGATAAATCCCTCAGTCTCCGACTTGAGTCCACCTGACCTAAGGAAAGCAAAGGTCAGACTTTCGGATAAGCCGTGGTCTTCAATATGTTTGAAGAAAATTCCATTGCATCGGCTTATCTGTGAGCTTCAGATGTACAGTATTCTCTGCAGCTTTATGGTGACTCTCCGTCGAGCGGGCCAACTCGGTGATAGAGTCTTGGATATCCCGCTCGGTGTCGAATACAAGACCAAGTTCATCGGCTGCACGGACTGCTGCCTTAAAAAACGCTCCTTTCCCTGTGAACTGCATGGTCTTTGACCATGCAGAAGGGATCAACGCTCCTTATGCCTTTTACGGATCCATCCTATGTCATCCTGTTGTGTAGCACTCTATATTATATATTATTATTATTATTATTATTATTATTATATATTATTATTATTATTATTATTATTATTATTATTATTATTATTATTATTATTATATTATTATTATTATATATTATTATTATATTATTATTATATAATTTTTATATTATTATTATTATTATTATTATTATTATTATTATTATTATTATTATTATATTATTATTATTATTATTATTATTTTTTTTTTTTAGAACTGTGTTGAGTATACTATCGGAAGTTCTTCATTATATAGTTCTAGGAGTTCTTTCATCCTGATCTTGGCGGGTCGAGTAATTGTGGTGCAGCTCTCGTACAGGTCTAGTGATTCATTGGAATACATTATGTTATAGTTAGGGTGGTGAGGTTGTGCCCATATTGCAGCTCCATAACAGAGAGTTAGTTGTTGTATTCTGAGCGAGAGGCGAGGTATTCCAGATAGACATTGTAAAGAAGGCAGTGGGCTTGTAGGAAATGCACCTAGACATAGTTTCAAAGCGTATGATTGAATGCGTTCAAGTATTCTTAGATGGGATTGCCGAGCGGATGAGTATACCACTAGCCCATAGTCGATTTTAGATAGAATCATAGATCTATATAGCTGTAGTAGGACTTCTTTATCTGCGCCCAGTTTATATTCGCCATACAGCGAATAACATTCATGGCTTTTTTGCATCTATTTCCCAGATATTCAATGTGTTGTTTCCAATACAGTTTGCTATCAAATATTATTCCCAAAAATTTTGTCTGTGGTTTACATTCAAGCAGCTGATTTTTCATGTACAAGCGGGGGTGACTGTGAGGATGTCTGAGCCTGCAAAAGTGCATGACGTTTGTTTTTGATACTGAGAACTTGAATCCTTTATTATCCGCTTCTTTCACTAAGGAATTTATTGCTTGCTGTAAAGTTCTTTGAATCAGATCCATATTGTCGCTGGAGAAAAATATTGTTATGTCGTCGACGTACATAATTCGGCCAACAGCTGGGTTCAGGTCCTCAAACAGGCTATTAATGGCAATTGCGAAAAGTGTGACGCTTAGTGTTGACCCTTGCGGGATGCCGTTATCTAGTACGTGTTCATCAGATAGGGTATTTCCCACTCTTACTTTGAATGATCGTTGGAATAGGAAGCTCTCAATGAATTTGGGTAGGTTTCCTCTCAATCCCCATTCTTTGAGTTGTTTGAGGATTCCGTATTTCCAAGTCATATCATATGCTTTCTCTAGATCGAAAAAAATTCCCACAAGGTGATCACGTTTCGCAAAGCTATTTTGAATAGCATTCTCTAATTGGATGAGTCCGTCTATAGTAGACCTATGCCGACGAAAACCCATCTGGAAGGATGATAGGAGTTCATTCCTCTCAAGATACCATACCAACCGGTAATTCACCATCTTCTCGAATATTTTGCTAATGCAGCTCGAGAGTGATATTGGTCGGTAATTCTCCGTATTTTTCGGGTCTTTGCCAGGTTTGGGGATAGGGACGATAGTTATATTTCTCCATTGCTCCGGGTAGATACCCTCTATCCATATATTGTTGTAGAGTTCGAGTAGAGTTTCTTTGGCAGATTGTGGGAGTGCATGTAACATTTCATAGGGTATGCTGTCTGGTCCAGGAGATGAATGATTGGTACTATCTAGCGCTTTCTCCATTTCAGAGAGTGTAAATGGGTCGTTATAAGTGGAATTACAATTTTCTGAGAAGTTATTATCATTTTGTTCTTCATTTGCCTTTCGTTGTTGAAATTCTGCACTATAGTTTTCCGAGCTATTGTTTTTTCTGAACTGTTCAGCTAGTTTCCTTGCTATCTCTGATGGGTCTGTTATTTCTTCGTCGTTCACTAGGAGAACCGAAGATACTGATGAATATTGTTTTCCTGCTATACATTTGACTTTTATTATTATTATTATTATTATTATTATTATTATTATTATTATTATTATTATTATTATTATTATTATTATTATTATTATTATTATTATTATTATTATTATTATTATTATTATTATTATTATTATTATTATTATTATTATTATTATTATTATTATTATTATTATCATTATTAATATGATGGAATCTATGAACATATTTGGATTTGTTTTCTTTTACTGTTCCAACTTATTCCTTATTACTAGAAGATGTTGATTTTATATTATGTTGGTTCAACAAAGTTTGCATTATTCTCAAATTGACTCAAACGTCAAATAGAAGGTAGTTCATTCCATACAGGTTTTTAGCAATCTTCAGCTTATTTGCAACATAATTTTCAATATAATCTTCCGAAACAGTTCTCGACTTCCACCCAGCATGTCTTACACGCTGCGGTCCCAAAAAGACCATTTTACGCATACATAAATAACCATTATGTCCTCTAGTTGTCACTAATTCAGATACACAGACCCCCTGGAACTCGATGTAGGACGTTATAATGAATATATTATGACGCTTCAATCATGTTTCGCAAAACCTCATTTTGAAGCCACCCCAATGGGCACGTAACCGGCGAAACAACGTTGTGAAATAATTGAATAGTAAACGTCTGGAAAAAGTACCTAATAGTCCAGTCATTATAGTAAGTTCACCTCGGAATTCGAGATACCCAGCTGTAAGTCTGTAAATACTTGTATATTGACACCCTAAAAGTTGTCTCAAAACCTACATATGGTAGGGTGTAAGCAACTATTAAATTTCAAGGTCAATGGTCACAAAAATCAGTTTTTTGCGCTTTTTTTGAGAATATCTCATTTCCTATGGGTTTTTTGCTATTTGTATTCATCATCAATATTGTAGAATACAAAATTTTCTACAAATTTTGTTTCAAAAATTTTTTCATACGGTAAACCGTTTTCGAGATTGAGGGCGGAGAGCGCGCGGTCACCGCATCACTTCAGGTCAACCGGTGCCTCCGGTCGAAAACGCGCCATATATAGTTGATGAACTATCAATAAATCAATGATTATAAATATTTGTCAATTTTTATTAACTATAATATTATATTTTATCATTTTCTTCATGCATTTAATCTATATCTATTCAATAATACTGATAACCGTTTACTAAAATTAAAAAATAATTAAGAGAAAAACTTAAATCATAATATAATTATATTCCCATTTACACTGTCAGCAAACAATTTGAAAGTAATCTTGAAGAAAATCTTCAATATGAATTGAGTCCGTATCCAACAGCTCTATTTGATAATGATGGCATGAGAAAAACAACAAAATCTTCATTGTATGACAACATGAGCCCAATTGATTTTGTTCTCAATGAAAATAATGTGACGTTCATTATTGATGGCGGATTTCTTCTTCATCATGTTGTATGGAGCAGAGAAGATACTTTTTCTATTATTTTTGATAAATACATGAATTATTTACAAAGGCATTACAGTTCCAAAATAATTGTTGTATTTGACGGATATTCAGACTACAGTAAGAACGTAAAAGCTATGGAGCAGCAGAGAAGAACTGCTGCACTTTCAAAAACGTACGAAGTCTGTTTCGATGAAACAATGGTTGTACCAGTTACTCAAGAAAAATTCTTATCAAATCGAAATAACAAAGATAAGTTCATTAATATGTTAATTGAAAAATTACAAGCTGCAAATATTACTACTAAACAAGCCAGAGATGATGCGGATGTTCTTATTGTTGAAACTGCAATTGAAGAATCAAAGTCTAAAAAAACTGCAGTTATAATAGGACAAGATATTGATTTACTTGTCATTTTAATTGGGCGTACACTGTCTTACGAACAAGAAATTTTAAACTATTAAAAAGGGAAAAAAATCATTTTTAAAAGTTTTTGAGAAACTGACAAATTTGGATGAACTAGCTGCAGCATTTGAGGAAGAAAATTGTTCGGCCCAGAGATTATTAGAGGGTGGAAGTCAAACCTTATTGGCAGTCTATAATGCTCCGAAATCTGTGAAAAGTCTCGATCATCTTCGTTATACGCATTACGTCAAGTCTACAAAACTTAATAAACCTGTGCAGCTTTCAAATATTCCACCAACAAGTGCAGCTGCTCATCAACATTTCAACCGTGTATATTATCAAGTTCAAACTTGGTTAGGGCATGATTTGGAACCCCAGGTATGGGGTTGGGCAATGCGAAATGATTTTCTGCAGCCTATCATGACAATTTTACCACCTGCTCCAGAAGATTTGCTAAATACAATTTTCTGCAACTGCAAAAGTGGTTGTGGTTCGCGATGCGGATGCAGGAAAGCGGGCTTGCAATGCTCTTTAGCTTGTGGCCAATGTAATGGGCAAGCTTGTCTCAATGCTCTACCATATCAGAGCGACATTAACGAAGATGGAACCTTTGATCCCGAAAT
This sequence comes from Gonioctena quinquepunctata, assembly GCA_018342105.1. NCBI lineage: Eukaryota > Metazoa > Arthropoda > Insecta > Coleoptera > Chrysomelidae > Gonioctena > Gonioctena quinquepunctata. The sequence goes on along the minus strand of JAFIRS010002615.1, from coordinate 181,720 downwards.
CATGGAAGAACTTGAGACAAATGTCGTTGAAGACGATAATGAAGACCAGTTTGAAATTTACCAGCAGCCAGAAGGCGACGATGAAGAGGAAGAAGATGATTAAAATTATAAATTGTAGTTTTTGTACCCTTTATTCCATTTTTTTACTTTCAATAAAAAAAAAAATTCAATATTTTTTAATAAAAAGATTAATTCATAATTTATTTGTTTTTTTTTTTCATCATGTAAGAAGTTATTAATATTAATTAGGTTAAAATTCAAATATAATTCTTATATTTTCATTTACAATTCTGCAATTACATGGGCAGGTAAGTGTTGTTAAATAAATTAATACTGAATAAAAAGTGGATAAGTTAGGAAAAAAATGATAAAATATAATATAATAGTTAATAAAAATTGACAAATATTTATAATCATTGATTTATTGATAGTTCATCAACTATATATGGCGCGTTTTCGACCGGAGGCACCGGTTGACCTGAAGTGATGCGGTGACCGCGCGCTCTCCGCCCTCTATCTCGAAAACGGTTCACCGTATAAAAAATGTTTCCAAACAAAATTTGTAGAGAATTTTGTATTCTACAATATTAATGATGAATACAAATAGCAAAAAACCCATAGGAAATGAGATATTTCCTAAAAATGCGCAAAAAACCGATATTTTTGTGACCTTTGACCTTGAAATTTAATAGTTGCTTACACCCTACCATATGTAGGTTTTGAGACAACTTTTAGGGTGTCAATATACAACTATTTACAGACTTACAGCTGGGTATCTCGAATTCCGAGATTCTTACCTAATTTAAGCTTAAATGACTGGAGTATAACATAAGTTTTTTCAATGAAATAATGTTGAGAAAAATAATTTTGTTTCAACCATGTTGATACGCTGAAAAAACTTTAAAACTCGACCTCTTACTATCATCTCCATTTATATTCAATAAAACGTGTTTTTAACTTTAATGACAGCTGTGAAGACCAACAAAATGATACGTACTGTTATTATATTTTTATTTTATATGTTCAATTTTGATGAATAGGTGTGTATAAATAGTTATTCATACAACAATGATATAAAGCGCCTATTTTGTGCTCGCGCGCGAAGTTTTCATATACGAGATATGAAATCTCGAAAAAAAGAGGCTTTATATTCGAGTTGTATACATGATCTTTTCCAATACTTTGGTTTTTTAATATAAACATTTAAATGCCCTTGATTATTAACGTTTTGAAATTTTCATTATTTTGGCAGTGACAGTGATATTGAGCAAAATTATTTCAGTCAATCGCAATACATACCTTCCAGGAAAAATTAGAACAAATATTAGGTTGTCAGGGGGCATAGTAACAATTTCAATTATTTAAGTCGCCATTACTGTGAAATCGTAATCAGATAATTTTCGTGAATTTATAAAATTTGTTTTCGATTATGGTTGAAGAAAGTGGTTTCAGTGATACATCTGATATTCCTGCCGATGTAGTGGAGTCAGCGGAAGCAGTTAGCATAGAACTTCTACCAGTACAGTTCAGACTACTATACGAAAAATTATATGATGCATTTGATAGTTGGTATTCTCAGAATAGAATATCTAAGGTATCAGAACCCGTCATTCTTGCGTATTTGGGAGAAAAATCTAAAATTATGAAGTCGTCAACCCTGTGGTCGAAGTTTTGTATGTTGAAATTATCTTTAGCTGTTAACAAGACCATACACATAGGTTATTATGCTAAAGTGAAAGCATTCCTTAAAAAAAAGTGACTGCTGTAAGCCGAAAAAAGCAAACGTTTTCACTGACCAAATTTTTGTTTGATGCTGTGGATGAACATTTTTATCCATGAAATTATTCATGATTATGGGATTGTTGGGCGCCTTTTGCCGAGATGAACTATCTAAAATGACAATACATGATATTGAGGACAAGGATTCTGATATATTTGTTGAAATTCCTGATTCCAGGAGGAAAATACGAAGAACATTTGTAGTTCCAAATAACAATGAACACAAATTCAATCCAGCTGAAATATGCCGTCAGTACATGTCACTGCGTTCCAAGATAGCAGAAAACCCTAGATTTCTTCTTCGTTATAGGAATGGAAAATGTACAGTTCAAGTAGTCGGAATAAATACTTTTGCAAAAATTCCGAGTCTAAGTGCATCCTGTTTTGTATTACTTAATACAGCAAAATATACTGGCCATAGTTTTAGAAGGTCCTGTGCGTCGATTTTAGTTGGCTCAGGGGCTGATATTTTGAGACTTAAATAAACATCATGGTTGATGGCGATCGTCGACCATTGTTGTAAAGAATTTGTATGGATGGAATATGATTGTAATATGTTTAATATAAAAACTTTCTTACAAAAAATTAAACCGACGAATTACGGAACTGAAAAGTAAAAAATAAAATAAACCTTCTTAGTCTCAGTAACTAAGCTTCTAAATTTTGAGTCGGCGCCAAACAAACAAGCAAATGAATAAGGTAAGGAGTAAAATTATGGCATCAAATTGGGCGGTGACATTTTGTAATTTAATGATCTTCGTTGATTGTTTGTTTGGCGCCGACTCAAAATTAGTTACTCACATTAGTTTAGGAGCTCAGTTACTGAGACTAAGAAGGTTTATTTTATTTTTTACTTTTCAGTTCCGTAATTCGTCGGTTTAATTTTTTGTTAAAAAGTTTTTATTTTTCAATTTTTTGTGGCTAAAATCTAATTACTACCTACTTGTTTTTTGATTACTTCCAAAATACTTACTTACCCACCTTACTTCAACTATTACCAGTTAAATAATATGATTATCTACTTTTACTATTTTTTTTTATGTTCTAGTTCCCACGAAAAGGGATATCCTGTTATGTTCAGAGAACATCCTGGGAACCAAGGGAAAGAAGGTAGGAGTTGGTGTTCTTCTTAAATTTCTGGAGGTTGTATGCCTCGGGGAACACCTCCCTAGGCAATGAGTTCCAAAGCCTCGCTGTTCGTTGGATGAACGAGTCTTTGGAAAGTGATGTTCTGCAGGTCTCCAAAGTGACCAGGGAGGGGAGTGATGACTGAACTTGACGGGTAAGTCTCGAAGAGACTGCCAAAGCAGGAACGATTGTTGATATTTCAGAAGAGCATCGCCCATGAAAATATCTATAAAATAGAGACAAATCGCCAACTTTTCTACGGTGTTCCAGACAAGTGAGCGAGTTTGTAAGCGAGGCATCACCGACGAAACGAATTGCCCTTTTTTGGACAGAATCCAATAGCCTCAGGATATGTTTAGGTGCCGCGCTCCAAATATGGGAACAGTATTCCAGGACAGGTCAGATCTGTGCCTCATAGATCATAAGCAGCTGAGTGGGGGTGAAATAGCTCTTGGCACGAAACAAAAAACCAAGTTTTTGGGATGCACTTTTGGCAATGGACCTCACGTGATTTTCCCAGGAAAGGTTATTGCTGATAGTAATACCAAGCATCGATATGGATGACTTCAGTGGTATGGTTACTCCTGACAAAGTTATGTTAGGCACAGTGAGATCGGCTTTTCTAGAGAAAAGACATGCTTGTGTTTTGTTTGCATTGAATTCTACCAAGTTATTAGATCCCCACTCGAGAATTGTTGCTAAGTCCATATTTATATTATTAACATTTCTTCCTCGTTCATTTCTGGTTTCACGGGCTGATATAGGGGCCCTGGAAGAGAAAGCGGTATGGAGGGTACTATCATCGGCAAAGCTGTGTACTGGACATGAAGTTGCTTTCAACAGGTCGTTGATGTGAAGTAGAAATAGTGTGGGTGCGAGAATAGATCCTTGCGGAACACCAGCATTTATGAGTAGAGTGTCAGATGAAACTCCATCGACCACTACATGGAGAGACCTGTTTGAGAGAAAACTAGCAAGCAGAGAACACAGCTGAGGGGGCAAGCCATAAGACGGAAGCTTGGCGAGGAGTCCCTGGTGCCAAACTCGATCGAACGCCTTGGAGATATCTAATGCCACAGCTAAAGTTTCTCCATACTTTTCAATAGATAGCTGCCATATATGTGAGACGTAAGCGAGCAGGTCACCAGTTGATCTCTGATGGCGGAAGCCATATTGCCTATCGTTGACAATTCCTGAGTCTTCCAGATATTTCATGAGCTCGATGTTGATGGCTTTTCCATGACCTTCGAAATAATAGATAGCAGTGCGATAGGTCTGTAGTTGCTAGGTAGGGCCTTTTTGCCTTTTTTAGGGACTGGCTGTACTCTTGCAATTTTCCAATTGGACGGAAATACCCCCAAATTGTAAGAGTTTTTGTTGTTCTGGTTAGTTTATTTCATTACTTTGTATATCCTTCCATCCTCTCATAGAATATAATGATTTTGACGGATGTGGAACAAAAATAATGTCAGCAGCGATCTGTCATTGTCAACTACGTATGAGTGTGCCAATGTTCACAAGTGAAAAATCAATTATCCCCTACTTTTGACATTTAGAAGTGATGAAAAATGACGTATGACGAAGTATTGGAAAATATTGTTTTTGGATAGATTTATTCCAATATCAAATTATTATTATTGTCCAGTGAAATGTCAATAAATAAAAAAGGTATTTGTGCAATGTCTTCAATAGCCAGCATTAATTCAAACCTTTACGGAGTCATCATGAAGGTTTCGACCCTGCAGACAACTACACATACCATATTATGATGAACCGTGTTTGAAAAATATCCAACTTCGTTTTTGAGTTCAAGTGAATGTGTTTGGAACCTTCACTAATCTCATCTATAACTAAAACAAGAATAAACTTCTGTCAGAACAGCTCGAACATCAGTTAATTGAGAAATGTAGGTTGGTGTCGGAGTATAGAATATACAATTCCATCAATACGGGGTTTATTCTTTCAAAAGTTGAAGAACAAGTTCTCAAAAGACTCAGTTGTTCTACCAACCGTCAGAAGTTTCAATGGCAACTTTTGTAAGACAGAATAACGGGGACCTTACATACTGTAGTGGAATCCAGAACTACCCTTGTCAATTTTATCATCGGCAGTGTAAATCGAACCCATGTAGTGTAGCGACTGAAAAAATATACATATATAGACATAACGAATTAATGGCAATATAAAAAAAATAATAAGTATGAACAAAAAAATTATAGTCATGAAGTTGAACCGTGTGAAAGACATCTATTCAGATAATACATTATAAAATCTAAAATTTTTGAGGCTATAAAAATCAAAAACATGTGGACGTAGCCGCTAAGATTTGATAAACCTTTGATTCAATGTATAAAAAGCAGTCATTTTCATCGCGGCGCCATGTAAATAACTTTAAAACACTCCAGATGAGGGAAAATAATGATTTCCATGTGTCATTACGACCGTCTGATGAAATATGAGCAACGTAATAAACTATGCTTTTTAATCATCCCGAGGGTCTAACATTATGAATCAACAACACAAAATTGTCACCACTATCTACTTTGTGGGAGACAGAGGGCTAACAAGAGGCCGCGAAGTACCTACTATAAAAAGCCAGAAAATTATTCAACCGTCCCTCATCATCATCATCAAGGGCGCGTCAGAGGAAAGTTGGTATTCAATTACTAAAAATAACAACTCATTAATAACTAAGAAAACAGTAGAGAAATCGAAAATTAATATTCAAGATCTAGGAATCGTTTGATAAAAATATTGTGTGTAAAATCCTAAATCTGAAACAGAAAAAAAATTGTAAGCTGTATTTTTGTGTCCATCTGACTGAATGGCATTATTGGATCGAATTAATTTTATATACAGCGTGTGTGAAGAATTTCCAAATTTTATGGATCATTCATCCAGTTTCGTTGAATGATGACGTGCTCATTCAATCAGAATCAATTTTTTTCATCATTGTTATATTCTTTCAATTAGTAGAGTTTCAAATATTCTGTTCAAGTGTATGGATAAGCATTTGACTTTCTTACAATCGATTTGAAAAGATAATTGTTCATTCACCATAGTGTCCTTATTTTTTGGACTTCTAAATTAATAAAATATTTGATATTATATACAATGTAGTTGGAAAAAGCTGAATTTATTTTGTAATTGGTTTAGACGGATTATTTTATATGGAAATATTGTTTTCATCACAAAGTCATTTTGGAAATTTTTAGATACCTGAAATTTCAGTTCCGTTATATGGGGGCTTAAGAAAATTGATGCAACTTACCGTCAGTTGTAACGCAATTTTTAATCAGGTTGTATTACTCATTTGGAACATGTATTTGGTACTATGGAAGTACTGAAGTTGTATTGATTAGAATGTCAGTTTGTATTTGTTGTAACGAATCATTTCTCCTATCAATATAGTTAGTTAGTTTTTATAAGTGCTTCAATTATTCATATAGTATCCCAAACTAGATTGGCGAGGTACATAATTTGAACGATTACAGCTCTCCAAAAATTTTAAACATCTACTTATTGGGAGGACGATGCTTATCTGCCGCTCGATAAAAATCTCCAGTGGGTTTTTATGAATCATCCACACCCAGAATAGAACTCCATAAATTTGGTATTCACATCTCAACTAAGTAAATTACAGTGTGATGTTTCTAATTAAACACCACCCTGTATTGGGTCATAACATTTGGTGTTGCAGGTATGGAGGGTTCATTCATAACACCCTGTATATAGCCGGATATTACATTTGGCTAGTGAGGTGTGGGGTTATTACAGTAGCATGGGACACAGTCACTGAAATGAGGATACTTCTACCTACTCTCAACATAACGTTCAACAAGTTCTTCACTTTTTCCTATGGACTCCACCAATATTCCTATGGACTCCACCCGTGCTTCTAATATGAATCATGGATGCCAGATACTGAAGCGAAACTTGTTACCTCATATCTTAGAATCTCAAATTGAATTGAAACAAACGAACAACATAAAAATAGCCGACTACTTGGTTTCAATACGAACACGAAACACGAAAAGCTATTCGATGGAGTAGATTCGTAGTGAGGTCGTGTGTTAGGTATCAAACGAGCAGTGTTGCTAGTATTCAGAAAATAAGAAGAAATTAGGATTTGACATACTGTTCACTCTTTAGTATAAGTTAGTTCATAATTCATATTATCATATTACCAAATATTCCTAACCTTTATTTTACATAACTTTTATTCATCTTTAACTTCAAATTATACATACAACTTAGTTGATATGATAAATACGACTGGGAACAAACAAAGGCTTCTAGCCTCCTTTCAAAATTTCCCGCGAAAATCAACAGTTGAGGTGACACCTACTTGCCTCGAGGGACAGAACAACTCGAACGGCGAGAGAAGGCAAATCGGTATTTTGAAATCAAGGTGATAGCAAACTCCTAAACGCAAAAGTGTGTGTCTTTCCACGTTTCCATCTGAGATCAACTGGAAACGGCAAAAATATAATAGTTGTGTTGAAAAAATAATTTGGTGAACGCAATAACTAATCGGGGCAAACTTATTATAGACCAGGGCTGAAGCCTTTGGAAATGATAAAAAGTGAAAAAAAAATAGTAGGATGAAACCCATTGGAAAAGGAAGAGAATATAACAAATATTAAAGGAAAAATTATTTACGGGCGATCTGAGGTCGGGAAGTGGAAGGGGGTGAGTTTTTAAGGGTAAAAAATGGTTTATCTCGATTTCCGGCAAAACTATGGAAAAAGGTATCCACACTTTTTTCACATAACCTCAAAATGTATGTGAAAAATTCAAATAACCAAGTTTTTGGTTTTTTATTTTTATCTTCTACAAAAAAAATAATTCCACGAAATTTGGTGAAAACCTCCTCTTTTATGTTCCAAACCCACTGTAATTTTTTTGATTTAAAATATTTATTTTTTCACCTCATTTTGACTTAATATCGAAAAAGCACCCTAATTTTCAATCAAAAATTCTCCCGTCAAAATATCAGGTTTTTTGAAAAAGTCGGTGGGCTTTTTGTTCGTTGAAATCTCTACTTTCTGATAGTATAAAAAAAATACATTACTATGGCAGAAAATGCAAAGAAACGAAAAAAACTCGAATCCGAATTTAATAAGACATCTACAATATTTTGAGAAAGTTGTAGAATCTTCTTTAAATTATATGTGTAGATGCCTATTTATTGCTATTTCAAGATAACTTTTATACCCGAGTGACCTACGGCAAATTTTAGCCCATCAAAAGGTATTTCATAGAGAAGTGGGGAAGAGGCTAGGAGGGTCTGGGCCTTACTACCTGTTATTTCTTTGCATTTTCTGAGAACATTCACCATAGTAATGTATTTTTTTACACCATCAGAAAGTAGAGATTTCAACGAACAAAAAACCCGATATTTTGACGGGAGAATTTCTGATTGAAAATTAGGGTGCTTTTTCGATATTAAGTCAAAATAAGGTGGAAAAATAAATATTTTAATTAAAAAAAATTACAGTGTGTTTGGGACATAAGTTTCCACTGAATTTCGTAGAATTTTTTTTTTGTGAAAGATAAAAATAAAAAATTAAAAACTTGGTTATTTGAATTTTTCACATACATTTTGGGATTATGTAAAAAAATTGTAGATACAAAAGTTGTAGATCTTTTTATCACCCACACATTTGGCATTTAACGTTTTTCCATAGGACTTGTAGTTTTGCCGGAAATCGAGATAAACTGTTTTTTACCCTTAAAAACTCACCCCCTTCCACTTCCCGATCTCAGATCGCCCATAAATAATTTATCCTTTCATTTTTGTTATATTTCCTTCCTTTTCCAATGGGTTTCATCCTACTATTATTTTTTTTGGTTTCAAAAATTATCGACCCTGGTCTATTAGCCTTACTGGTGTCAAACACCAATTCGCCTATCTGAAGAAAATATGGCTACATATGACCGTAACTACGCCACTGCTTCATAAAAATTGAAGATACATAATTCAAATCATCACATTAGTTAACCTAGAATAGTGTACCAAGTTTCTCAATTTTTTTCCTACAGGAGTTTTGAAGAAAAATATTGAAATCGTGATCTTTCGACACCCTGTATCTCAGAGATGATGCATTTTAGGAACTTTTCACCTCGGAATCTGTCTCATTCTGACTCACCCGGTATATATTCATCAACTCGACGATAGACTGACTTCATAGTTCGTATATTTGATAGATAGATAGATAGACATATAGATAGATAGATAGATAGATAGATTTATTTCCCACAGGCGAATATTCACAATGTAATAATTATATTTCATCAATGTAATATGATGTAACACTGTTATAATTATATATTAACAATATAATAATTATATTTCTGGTTATACGCCAAAAACACTAGGCATGAGGAAGTAGTAAACGGCGCAGACACAAATTCCACCAAGGAAAATTAATTATTTGCTTTACAGTTTTCATACAAAGTCTGTTTGAAAGCATTCGCTGGTGCTATAAAATACATATTGATGAATAATGTTTTTCAGTTCAGTTTTGAATTTGCCATTGGACATTAACTTCAGTCTTTGGGGAAGATGGGGATGTATGATTTCACTCCAGTATACATAGGGGACTTGCAAATTCTGGTATAGTTGTAATGTGGTAGTATAATCTCTTGTTTTCTCATTGGATATGTGTGTATATCAGCCAGGCGTGTTAGTGAATTCCGGTTTTTGTGTATTAGAGGAGATACTTTGAATATGTACAAATTTGTAAGGGTGAATAATCTATGTTCTTTGAATGCATGTCTCTCTATATTTCAGATCGAGAAGTGTTCGAATAGCTTTTTTTGTATTATGGATGTGCTGGGTGAGTTTACTGCTGAACTCCAGAACTCGATTCCATATTGTAGAATACTATGATAATAAGCGAATAATACAGATTTTGCAACAGATATTCCCGAATTTTGTCTTACGGCACGTAATGCAAATACGGTCATGTTGAGTTTTGAATTCAGTTGAATTATATGACTGGACCAGTCTAGCTTTTCATCTATAAGAAGCCCCAAAAATTTGGTAGAATCTTGTGAGCAGATCGGTTCCTCATCCAGGAGTATGTTTGGTATAATTGAAATAGAATATTATGGGCTTTGTTGAGGTTGAGTGACAGTTTGTTAGCATAAACTAGTCGGATATACCATCCCTAATTTGCTGCGAAGGGGTTTCCAGCATTTCTGGATTGTTTTCATGTATGACGATGACTCGTGTCGTCGGCGAACAGTGGAAAGCTGATGTTGGAAAATTGGCAACAATGTCATTGACATATATTAAACAGAGGGTAGGACCCGAGACAGAGCCTTGAGGAACACCGCATGTCATTTCAGCAAGATTCGAGTTGAATTCCTTAATTTTTTTGTTACATCTTTGTGTAACTCGGACACATATTTGACGTTGTGCCAAATATGACCTGAATCAATTATTGGCCACCTCTCGTATTCCATAATATTCCATTTTATTCATTAGAATTTCGTGATCGACGCAATAAAATACCTTGGACAGATCGCAGAAAATCCCCAAAGGGAGCTGTTTTGATTCTAGAATCTGGTTGATTTTTTCTAACAAGGCAAATGAAGCGTCGGTGGTATTTATGTTCTGTCTGAATTCGAATTGGGAGTTTGTTATTATTTTCTCTTTTTTTAATGCTGCTGGAAAATTACCTTCAGTGAATGTGAGGTTGAAAAGATGGGTTAAGGGGCTTTTGAGAACGTTTATGTTATCTTTGATTATTATGATTGGTATATCATGGAAAGCTGTGTATTTCATTCTCTTCGGGGCAGAAACACTTTTAATAATATAATTTTCGGTCGATGGTGCGAAAAACAGGAGTTTGTGTTGTTGAACTTTGTCATTTTCAAGTAATCTGTACTCGATATGTTACTTTTTTCTTTTGGTGCTGACATTTTACACACATTTACGAAATATTATTCAGCAATATCTGAGGGATCTGTAATTATTGTATTATTTATATTGATCGGTAGATTTTCGCGAGTTTCATTTATTTTTCTAGTGGAATGTCTGACTAATTCCCAAATTATTTTTCTTTTTTTGTAGAATTCGATATGAGGTTTCCGAAGTAGGTAATTTTGGCAAGTTTGATGATGTGGTGCAGTTTGCATGTCTAAATTTTTATATAATTTAGAATCCTGGGGTTATTTGTGTATATTTTTAGGTGGAGTAACAAACGTTCATCTTGACATGATGTTTTTATCCCCGTAGTTATCCATCCTTCAAAAAATTTTTTGTGGTTGCTGGCCAAGTTGTTCTCAGGAAATGCCTTGAGGAAACAGTTGAACAGCTCATAGAATACTATAAAGCCGTCATTTATATCACTTGTTACATATAGACGCGCCCAGTTAATCTCATTAAGGTAATTTGAGAATTTGTGATCATTTTTACTATAAAAAATTCTTCTGGTTTCTTTATAGATTGAGTTATGTTTTTTACTTACTTGATTATCCAGTTACAAGCTGATGATCTGAGCGTTATGGTCAAATATTCCCAAACCAGTGATTTCTGAGTGGTAGTCCAGATTTGTATTTGTAAGTATGTTATCTGATGTTGAGGAAGTTGTTCGTGTTACTCTTGTAGGTTCGTGATATCGAGATAGAGCATTTCCAGTATCAATTTGAATTCATCTGATTTTTGTTGGGTGAGAGAAAGTTTATATTGAAATCCCCGCAGACTATGGAGATGTAATTGATATATTTGTCGTAACTTTCATCAAACAGTTCGTAAAAACTATCGAGAAATTCAACAAAATTGTCCGAAGGGATTCTGTTCACACATATTACCACTATTTTTAAATGCAATGGCAAATTCTTTTTCGGACGGTTTTGTCGTGTTGGTTTCGAGAACTTTTAGCATAAATTATCACACCACCGTGAATGTGTTGGTCGCAACAATAACACGAAATAGTTACATATACATCAGTTGAAAGTGATGTTCTTCTCCGTTTTGCATCCAATGTTCGGATAGGCATATTATATTGACTGAAGGTCTGTTTTCAGAATATTCAAGCATCATGTTTATTTGATTAAAATTATTGCTTATTGACTGAACATTTAAATGCTTAACAGTGACCTAGTTTGATTGATAGATGCCGGTGAGAGACTCCGTATCCTATTGGTTACATATAAAACCTCAAAATCCCATAGCTTCATTTTGAGGTGGCTTGGACCATAACTGAAAGGATTTGTCCGCCATTTTTAAACCACTATCTCAAAATAAAAAAATCACACATTTTATTGTCAAGCAAGTGATATGATTCCCAAACAGCACTGGACGTCCTAAAGACGTCCAATTTATGTCCATATAATGCCTGAACGTCCAGAGCCATAAAATGGACGTACATGAATGGACGTATTAGAGTCGTACATGCATAGACGTACAAGAGAAGTACATGAATGGACGTCTTCATGACGTCCCGTGTAAGTTGGGAATATTGATTATTTTTTTCCAATAAAGTGACATCAAAGTTTTTCTAAAAGAGAAAGTATATAATGTTCAGTGGAAAAAACCCAAATAACATGTGTGTTCAGAACTGTACAATTATAATTTGAATATCTATATAGTTTTTGTTGCAATTTTCCCATGCGAGAAGTGAATCAAAAAACGTAAGATCATGACATTCCCCATCTTTTCTTCTTCACAGGGTGTTTCTTGAGAACGTGTAGAAAATTTAGGAGAATGTTGCTGACGTCAAAATAAGAAGAAAAGTACCCATGCAGGGTGTCAAAATTATTTTTATTTTTTGTGAATACATTTCAGAATAATTGTGATTTTCGAGTAATGCTTGGTATCTGAGAGTATTTTTCAATGACAAAATCAAATTTGATGTTAGTTTGTCTTTCTCGAGGGGGTGGTGCCACCTACATGTCTTTTCAGTCATTTAAAATGTCATAACTTTTTTGTACGTACATGTATTACGTTTTCTAGTAGAAAAATCAATTTCTCCAACATTTTTGTGTGGAAAATATATCTTTGGTAGAGATCGCTGCGAGCAACTGTTTTCGAGTTATTGGGATTTGAAATAATCGAAGCATTTGAATTATCGCCTCTAGAGTAATTATCGGAAAAGATACAGCAATGCATTTGTCTCCTTCCATTCAATGGTCTTCTATATTCAACACTTGAATGTAGTCAACAAATGATTCTTGTATTTTGACGCTTTTGTTACATAGATTGTTTGGACTCTTTTCCGATTTAAATAAATAACATTCAGATGAGTACTTGTCATGTCATTTCATTTCGTTCTTGTGACAGTGAAGTTGTTTTCTGTATTTGTGTTCCAATCTTTTTCAGATGGCAGCATACACGAATAGCGAAATGGCTAACATGATTTACTTATACGGTCTTGCCGATGGCAATTGCTACGATTCTAGACGTATTTATAATGGAAGATTCCCTAATCATCGCTCGCCGAATCACCAGACATTCAGAAACCTTTTTCAGCGGCTTATGGAGTCTGGATCCTCCAAAAAAGCTCCAGTGGCAGGCAGACTACTAGGACACCAGAAGTTGAAGAAGCTGTTCTTCAGGCAATCGAAGAAGATCCACAGACAAGCACGCGAAAAATTGCGCAAAATCTGAATGTACATCACAAATTAGTTTGGTTAATTCTCAAACAGATCAGTTGTATCCTCATCACATACAGCGTGTCCAATCATTGTTGCCCCGAGATTTCCTTCCCCGTGTAACGTTTTGCCAATTTTTAAATCAGCGATTCAGAAACAGATGGATTAGTCGAGGCGCTGAAGTTCCAAATCAATTCTGGCCTCCGAGGTCCCCGGATTTTAACCCAATCAATCGTTTTTTTTGTGGGGTCACTTGAAGGCCCTAGTTCATACGGTGCCAATAGTAACCAATGAACAACTTCGTCAACGAATCATTGCTGGATGTGACGCTATCCGAAATACACCAGGTATAATGGATCGTGTACGTGGTTCCATGAGACGACGAGACGGCGTATGCCTAATGGTGCAAGGTGGCCATTTTGAACAATTATTACCCCCCACTAACTGATTTAGTATTAAATTGGTCTTAATTACTGTTATTATTATTAGTATTGAATTGTCATAACTGCCGATTCCTATTTTAAAATGAAATTAAAAAAAATTCTTTCTTCAACTAAATCAATTTTGAATTTGAAAATCTCGTCATTTAAAATCACTTGCATTATCTCAGAAACTCGAAAACAGTTGCTTGCAGCGACCTCTACCGAGGATATATGTACACAAAAATGTGGGAAAAATAGATTTTTCCACAAGAAGATGTGATACAGGTACGTACAAAAAAGTTATAACATTTCAAATGACTGAAAAGACATGTAAGTGGCGCCACCCCCACGAAAAGACAAATTAGATTTTGTTTGACTCCAATTACTATAATCGCTCTACAGAAATATTATATGCGTGCCAAAAGGCATAGCAATTTTTGTCCATACTTGGATGATGTGAGTTCAACCAACATCGCGATGGCGGGTAGTGATGGAAACCGAATGTCACCTTTGGAAAATATTAATCTGACTAAAGATGCAAGGACGGGTGCACATGACGAAAATGATGGTTTTCCATTGTAAATAATGCAATGACAGGTGCAGACAGTCAAAATGATGAATTATCCATTTTAAATGATTTATCCAGGCCAGGAAACGAATCACAAGCTGTTGATCAGCCAACAGATGATAATTTTTGTTTTTCATATGATAATGAGTCAAACCCTAACAACTCCAGTACATCCCTTGTACATTCCAGGGACGTCCTTCATTGCTACTAGGACGTCCCTGGGATATCCTTTGCCATACTAGGGATGTCCCAGGAAAATCTACTTTCCACCGAAAAGGCCACCCAAGGAATGTTCTACTGGTACGTCCCAGGGATGTACCAAGTCCCGACAATTGACATCGAAGGGACACCCTAGCGATGTTCTATGATCAAAGTAGGAAATCCCAGGGACGTCCTCAAATGTCCTTTTCTTTCATGTATTCAATTTGAAACTTTCATGGAAAATATGGAAAAAAATTAAATCCAAAGATTCTCAACATTATATTGTGTTGAAAGATGATAAGTAAAAAAACCACAGAACAAAACGCATCCCATATTCAAATTCATATGATAAATAAACGAAAAAAAACACTAGATGAATCAGTCGAAAATTGTAGACATATTAAGGTGTTGCATTTGTTGCAGGCATTGCATTATTTCTTTCTCTGTGGCTTCTCTCCTTGGTCCTCCTGAAAAACTTCTGCAAAGCCTCCTCAATCTGTTTCTCATCGCCAATGGCTTCAGAAGATCCTGTAGCAAAGATAACATTCCAGGTGAAAACGAATTGACAATGAAAAACATTACTAATACAGATAACATGTTATAGCTCTTTTAGAATTTACTATAATAGATAAAAATACTCACCAAGTATTATTGCTGCATGTGTTATGTTGTGTTCCAAGGCCCATTCAGTTAAATTACAATCTATGTTATTCTTTGAATTTTCACTATTTTCATGGAAGTTTTCAACAGGATAAATTTAACTAGGTCTTCTCTTGGTGTTGGGCTCAATTCTCCAAGGGAGGAACCATCAGACAAATTTTCAGAACTTGAATCAGGAATTTTATCCGAAATTGTAGGTGATAGGGCAGTTATATGATGATATCATCACTTACAACCATTAATCGACTAGTAGAAGGCCCACTGCAAGCCCCTCAAGATTCTTGTTTTCTTGTCCTTTTATAGTATTTACTCAGTGTATTTTTTCTCTCAAGCCTTGAGAATACCTTTCTCATACGATCCATTATATCAGTATGTACCTATAATAGATTAATGAATATACTATAAACATAATATTCAGAATCGAATAACCATATTATTGGAACAATCAAGTCTTCGATCCAAAAGATTACATTCAATATTTTGATAATTTTTTACCAACCTTAAACTCAATTTATTATTTCAATTTTCCGACTATGATAAACACAACACTATAACTGATAAAATTATTTAAATGCTTATAGAAATCGTCGAACACAATAGGATGCCGCTAATCTTTTTGTATCGAACAAAGAAAATGAAGAAAAGTTAGAAACTTATTATGCACACTATGCAAAGTGAGGTTAACATTGTTGACACACACTCTCTCTATAGTATTGTCCTATATTGCTTTCTCTCGGCGCATTCAGGATATTTCTCCTTGCGGAAAATCCGCTCTCGTCCGGCCTCTAACCGGCGAGTGGGGATGCAGCGTGTCTTGCTCTAAGCAATACTGCAATCCCCGATTATTACAATGCACGTCTTCGACGGCGGGACAATCACAAACATAGAATGTATCATTCACACAGTGTTCTGGGTGGGCCTTGTTACGCCACCTAGGACTAGCACTGTTAGCTTTAACGCAACAGCGAATCGTCGAAGGAGATCCTCAGCCCAGACATCCTTAGCCCAGCTACGAAATTCATAATTCAATTACCATTATTCAATTTAAAATATCTGCCCTGGCTGAGAATCGAATCCTGAGTCGGACACTGAACCACTGCCTCTCCCCCTCAACATTATTGACATATCACCACAGAATTCAAACAAAAACAAACAAAAGCCAAACAGGACAAAACCACAGGAACCGAAATGAAATTGTGTTTGGTGGATTTGTGTATAATTTGTATCATTATTGAGAATTTAAATTGAGGGTATATTATGCATTATTAATTTTGCTTGCTTGCAAAATGGTCACTTCCCAGAAATTTCTGAGATATATTTCCATTTTCTTCAGAAGAAAAACAAACATTTTCAAAACAAAATATCAACATTTTGATGAGTTTCGACGATTCTTATATATGAGAATGGATATCAGAAATACCAGGGACATGAATGGGACAACCTATGGATATACCAGATGGGATGTCCTCTGGACAACCTCTGCGGGACATCCCCTGAATGTCCCAATCATGTTTTTGTACCGCGGTACATAAAAAGGACATACCTAGGACACTCCTGTGTTGTTAGGGAAATGTCTTTATAATTAAACAAATCAAAGTTTTTTATGTTTTTCATTTCATAATTCAAAAATGTTTATTATTGTTCTAGGAGCCATTGGAATGACAACAATGTTCAAGGATCTAAAAAAACTGGAATCATATTTCAAACCTAAAATGTACTGAATACTATAGTCATTTCAATGTCCAGAAAAGGTTTCATTCAGGTCCGTATTCGACATGAACTGAACATTCGAAAAACATCTTTAGGACGTCTTTATGTACGTTATGAAGACGTCTTTGAGACGTCTTGTTTTGTAACATTGGACGTCTTGAGAACGTCTTTAAGATTTCACTGGACGTCTTGAAGGCGCTCCGAACATCTTAGAGTGGATGTCTCATAGACATTTTCAATATGCCATTATGCTGTCTGGGGAATATTTAATCTCATGTTGTGGAAAGATATGCATATCGGGTTGCAAGATTCCTCAATACTTACAATCAAACCCACTTACGACCCATATAGCACAAGTTTGTCCCCAAAACATATGCAGAACGTCCGGCAAAGAGGTAACGTATGTACTGAGGATGTCCAGATAAGGTACGATCGCCGTCCATGTACATACTGGGGACGTCCAAATTCCGCGCAGTCGTATATCCCTGGTTTGTCCGTTTTGAGTCCTCGAATACCTAAACAGGACGTGTTGAGTACGTGAATGGGCTTACGGGAATGTATGAATGAGCGGAATCTGAATGTGCTCAGAACTGAAAGTATTGTTGTAACTTGGAGTTGATTAGGAAAAGGTCAAAATGACTGAAAACACTATAGATCTGTTGCCGTCGTTTCGACTTTTATGAAGTCAGCCTCAGGGAGATGTACAGCAGGTTCCTTGTCGTAATAAAATGTATGTAAGAACAAACTGTTATCCCGTTATCGATGGTGATGTCGAAGTATATGTCCCTTCTAACATAGATCTTATTATAGGGAACCTAGTGTACATTGTCCTGAGGATAGCAACAGATCTATTGATTTCTGTTATTTTGACCATCTCCTATAAGTACCCCATGTTACAATAACCACTGGGGCCACTGAACTTCATACAGACAAATATTATTTGATCAGAGCCCCAAACATCTATTTTGGGTTGCCATACATGGACCCGAAAATATTCATTTTGGAGACTTTTTGGGTTCTTTTCCTGACAATAATCCTGGTCTAGAAGAGTTTCCATATCATTCCAAATATAAATCATTTCAAGATAAAATTAAGCAAAACAAACAAATTAAGCTAGGTTATTTATATTTCAACAGTTGTTGGTTCTGCAATAAATCTAATTGGTTTACTACCCATTTATTTCTGTTTTGTTAATAGATGAAATGTGTTTGACACCATACATGGTATATACAATATGGAACCACATTTTGACATATTTGTCACTGTTTTAGCACTCACGGTTTTGCCGAAAATCGATCCATTTTTTGAATTTAAAAATCCTGCGCATTTCGCTATTTTCAGACCAAAGAAATTCTTAGTAAGATAAATGATTTGTTTTTCTTGTTCATTTTTTTTTTTATTTTTATTTAATAATGAGAGTGCTTTGAATTGGCTGATACGGGCCTTCGAATTTGATGGTTTTTGCATTTTGTTGCGAATAACTGCCAAAATAGTAATTTTCCAGGAAAAATGCAAGAGTACTTTTTTGTAGCTATTAACATTCGCTAGAAAAAAGGTCCCATGTCAATTTCCTGAAAAGTAGGTATATAAATTATGGAACCACATTTTGACATATTTGTCACTGTTTTAGCACTCCCGGTTTTGCCGAAAATCGATCCATTTTTTCAATTTAAAAATCCAGCGCATTTTGCTACTTTCAGACTCAAGAAATTCTTAGTGAGATGAATGATTTGTTCTTCTTGTTCAATTCTTGTTTTTTTTATTTAATAATGAGAGTGCTTTGAATTGGCTGATACGGGCCTTCGAATTTGATGAATTCACCTCCGATGGTTTTTGCGTTTTTTTGCGAATAACTGCCAAAATAGTAATTTTCCAGGAAAAATGCAGAAGCACTTTTTTGTAGCCATTAATATTTGCTACAAAAAAGGTCCCATGTAAATTTCCTGAAAAGTAGGTATATACAATATGAAACCACATTTTGACATATTTGTCACTGTTTTAGCACTCCCGGTTTTGCCGAAAATCAATCGATTTTTTTAATTTGAAAATACTGCGCATTTTGCTATTCTCAGACTCAAGAAATTCTTAGTGAGATAAATGATTTGTTCTTCCTGCTCAATTATTTTTTTAATTTTTATTTAATAATGAGAGTGCTTTGAATTGGCTGATACGGGCCTTCGAATTTGATGAATTTACCTCCGATGGTTTTTGCGTTTTTTTGCGAATAACTGCCAAAATATTAATTTTCCAGGAAAAATGCAGGAGCACTTTTTTGTAGCTAGTAACGTTCGCTAGAAAAAAGGTTCCATGTCAATTTCCTGCTATCAGTAATTAACATAACCACTGTTCCGCACACAAACAATAAGTAGATTCTTTCTAAAATCGAATGAAAATCCTGTAGATATAGTGATTTTATCAACAAGTTATAGGTTCTTCTACGGTAGTGAATCTTAAATGATATTCTTTTTCCTTATCCTTATTTTTGGTTGACCATCACTCGAATGTGCAATGTGCTGTTAATACATTTCCATCTTTGGCCAAAATGCACCAAACTTCCAATGGTTTTTCATTTTCTCTCTGAGAATGTTTGACCTGAAAAAATAGCTGGATAAACAAAATTCAATAGAAATGAATATAATGTTAATGGGTTTGCACAAACAATATCCATGTTTGTAACAGGTGGAATTCCATGAATTAAACTTACTTTAGCTTCATTTGATATTTGTAAATAAATATTTTACTTCACAACTAGGAAACAAAAACTGCTGGATTGAAGACAAATTGGATTTTTTAGCATACCTTTGACCAATATCAGGATTTTGCAACAATAATGTCTTTATATAAACACTCTGCATCTTAAATAGACTATAAACAACAAAAAACTCACAAAACTTTGGAGATAATCCGTTTCAACTGATTTAGTCACCACTAAGACACAACGTACCGAATGCTTTCTTATGACACTTCTGAAAACTATTTGCGACGCCATATTGAGTCACGAGATTTGGAATGTTCCATGACGAATGAAGATTTAAACCCTTATTACCCTATGCCTTTTCCGTGCCTATTTTTGTGCCCATTTTCATGGGTATTTGTTGGCTGAATTTCCCCAAATAACTGGCACTATTACACCGTGCCTTTTTGAAGATTGTTTCAGGCACCAATGTCAGAGCTGAAACATAAGGAAAATTTACATTTACCTTAAATGATTAAGTGATTTAGTATACCTGGACAATTTATTTCAACTCTTTCCTTAGCTGGTACAAAATTTTTTCTTCATTTCTGTCATACTGAACAAAACGAAAACTATGTGAATAATTTCATTTATTTATTGGTTATGTCAAGTCCAAACCTGACATTTCAACAAACGTCCTTGGAATCCCCTCGATCCAGGGGGAAAAAATAGAACCAGTTTCATGCCTGAAACAATCAACAAAATAATCTCGCGCGCATGCGTATTTGTTTAAAATTTCATCCAACGGCAGTCAGACAGACAAATAGGCACGAAAAAGGCATAGTGTAATAAGGGTTTTACGGGGATAAGGCCTGGGACCCAATTCTTGAATTTGCAGGAAAATATTCTCTAGATAAAATGACGTCATTATTTCTCAATACTGGATTTTGCTATTCTTGACAATTATTTAAGGAGTTGATTCCTTTCAAAATTGTAGGAATACTTTCTCCAAGTTTTCACTAAGAGAAATATAATTCACTGGTGAGATTGGTTGGCCGAACACGATTCTTTGTTGTTGTTTCTTGAGATTTGATTGTTTTCGTTTGTTATTTTTGACATAATCGGGAACATGGAAAATGCAAGAAGGAACGTTTATTATCAATAATATGACCAACAGGAGAGATCAGCTTATGCAAGAGCATAGACGGTTTGTATATCAGAATTAATTCGGATGAATTTATTAGTAAATTTGCCTTTCATCATTATTTTCAATGATACCTATCATAAAAACTTTTTAACAAAAAATTAAACCGACGAAATACGGAACTGAAAAGTAAAAAATAAAATAAACCTTATTAGTCTCAGTAACTAAGCTCCTAAACTAATGTAAGTAACTAATTTTGAGTAGGCGGCAAACAAACAAGCAAATGAATTAGGTAAGGCGTAAAATGATGGCATCGAGTTGCGCGGTGACATTCTGATAATTTTTTTGAAGTAATTTAATGATGTTCGTTGGTTGTGTGTTTGGCGCCGACTCAAAATTAGTTACTTACATAAGTTTAGGAGCTTAGTTATTGAGACTAAGAGGGTTTATTTAATATTTAACTTTTCAGTTCCGTATTTCGTCGGTTTAATTTTTTGTTAAAAAGTTTTTATTTTTCAATTTTTTATGGTTGGAATATACTAATTACTACCTACTTGTTTTTTTATTATTTCCAAAATTACCCACCTTACTTCAACTATTACCAGTTAAATAATATGATTATCTACTTTTACTATTTGTTGCAATAAAAATTATTTTTGTTGTTCTGGTTAGTTTATTTCATAACTTTGTATATCATTCCATTCTATCATAGAATATAATGGGTTTGACGGATGTGGAACAGAAATAATGTCAGTAGCGATCTGTCATTGTCAACTACGTATGTGTGTGCCAATGTTCATAAGTGAAAAATCAATTATCCCCCATTTTTCCTTCCGTAAGGGTATATTATCCCATTCGAAATCTGAATATAAGGTATACCCTATCTATTAAAAAAAGAATCATCCAAATCGAAGAACCCAGTACAAAGTTATGCCAAAGTTAACGGACCAGAATTCAGAGGGTGAGTGATCAATATCCTTCATGTTGCAACCCTTAGGGGTGGATTTCATCTTTTGAATTCAAATGGGACCACCTTCAAAGTACACCCTATCCACTGAAGAAAGAATTATCGGAATCGGACGCCTCAGTAAAAAGTTATGCGTGATCATACATAAAAAAAATGATGGAAAAAAAATATACGGGTCGACTAAAAACCTCCTCCTTTTTGGTTTCGTCGGGTAAAAAGAGTTTTTTGTTCCTCACTCACGAAATTTCTCTTTGTCATTTCAAAATTTGTGTCAGTACAGTACGAGAATTCTAACCAATAAACCCCCACATTCAAATCAATAATTTACAGAGGCAACAATGAAACCTGTCGTTTTCTGAGAATGTGATTGGTTGAAATATGAATTCTACCGAAATCATTCTCGATATACGTCACTTATATAGGTCCTTCTGGAAACAAATTCCTAACTCGTCCAAGAATAACTATTCCTACGTTTCCTATTTCCCAAGAGAATTTGAAAGTATGAAATAATTCTCTGGAGAAAAATTTCCTGCAATTTCAAGAATTGAGCCCCTGCCGTCGAGAAATTCCTGCTGTCTCACTTTTACTGTTTTGAGAAAACATGTACATCACAATTTCGGATTAGTTTGTCGACATTTCGACCTACACGGATTCACGTTATTTCACATGCCGGCTTTCAGCATCTGGGTTAAGGCGGACGGCGTATTGTTTTCGGATTGGTTATTAAATGACTGAATGAAAGTTCTCGTCCAGCATCCAATAAAAAATCAGTACGTGATAAGGGAGACCTGTCATGTGAACCTAGCGTTACTCAACTTTCAAGTCCGCTCACAGCTCACATTTATCTTGTACCTATTATCTCCTGATTGGCTGATGATTGAGAACTTATCATTCCAGTAGCCAATGAGATAACAGCATGCAGTAAGCTGGAACGATTTTGAAGCCGCCAACTATTGAGATACTTTGTACTAGATGATAACGGACGGCAAAAAGTAATGAGCTGTTATGGACATGTTTGCCAGGTTTTTACTAGACAGCGAGGGTGTATTCTCGTAGAGAGATTATATTTCATAATATTTGTTTCTTGAAATAAATTTTAAAATTATACAAATGACGAAAAAATTTCAGATTATACAAATGATATCAGAAGAAAAATATTGGTTTCAACGTGTTATATTCGTCAATCAAAATCAAATCGTTAACGTCCATAGATGGACGTACACAGTACGTCGTAAAAATTACGGTTCCAGTACGTCCTGAAAAGATACAGGACGTTCAGACCTAAATTGTACCTGAAATGGTTGTCCCCAAGACGTCTCGTGCTATATGGGAAATGAAACTCATATAAGTTGTACTTCGTTCTTGATAATGCATGCAAAATGCTTCATATGCAATCTAATAGGGGTATTTTAATATGCAGCAAAGTATATCCTTTAATGTGAATTTACGTTAGGAAAAAGTTTCATTTTTATAACCCACTGCGGAATCAGGGTTGTGTTATTATAGGATATTAAGCTGGTATTTGCAAGAGTAATTAAAATCACCGTTATCAAAAGCACGAGAGTTTAATTTAGAATGAATGTGTTTCTTTAGCAAGGCACCATCTGTAGGTTATACTATGAGCCAATGCAAATATAGTGAAAGGACTAGCTGTGTGCACGTATCGATATATTCGAAAAAATACATTTGTATTTCGTGCAGAGTAATTTATTAAAAAAATCATAGCAGAGCGCTTTTGACTGTAAAGTCATCATCAGTGAAAGTAAGGACTCATTGAAAATTTGAAATAGTAAAAAAAAATTATTTCCAATTGAAAATTATGAAATGAAAAAGTGAGGTTACTCACTCGTCAAGTTTACAGGAAACCGTGAAAAATATCTCTACTGCATAAAACATTATATAAGTTCAGAGTGGAAAACATGTTGAAATTCATCCTGGTCCAGGATTATTATGGATTGCAAAATTATTGAAAATCTAGGTCTCTGGCGAATATTAATTGATGAAGTGAATTTGTAGCTTCACAATATGTGACAAGAATGGAAGATGATTGACATGACCAGTGAATTTTGTGACATGGAGTTACAGAAGTAGAAATCAGAAATAACCCTGAAATAAGCCACCATGTCAACTGGAACACAGATCTGATAATGAACAGGCTAGTGAGAACCTACATTCGTCAGATCTATGTCAAAGTATTACAAGGAAACTCAACAAGATTGTTGTGTAACTCTCTAAATTTAAGCCATCATAATCGAACTCTGGTAAAAAGGCAAAGTCTGATGAGAACTATCCTAGTCTCAAAGTTTTCGATCAATAATACCAAAAAAAAAGGAGAGGAAGGAGAAGAAATCAGCACTTGTTTGACAAAAGAAAGACAGAAATTTCCAAAATCAGTTATCAAAAATGGCCAACTCAAAGTTACGTTCAGCCTCCACTAGGGGATGTTTATTTGGGTGGAAGTCTAATGAGAATTGACCCCAAACCCAGAAGTCCGAAAGTCGTAGGCTGGCACAACCTTGAAATCCAAAATAAAACCTAGAATGATTTGTTCTCAGTGTTGTAGAACAAGTTGAAAATGAGGGAACACAAACTGCAAAAAGTTATTAAACAAGTAATATCATCATATAGAAAGGAGTATGAGAGTATTTGAATTGTTGAACTGAACTGAAATGAGAAAAAATATTATATTAACGAAAATTGGTTGACTGAAATGTTTTTATTTCAGACGCCTATGTAGTGGAATGTAGGATCTGTTTGAATTACCTTGAGTGTTGAGACGTAGGATATTGTTGAGCAATTCATTACCCATGTGTAAATCTTCAAGAAAATCTAGTCTGTTATAGTTTTTGGAACTGACCACCTGTAAAATTCTTGAATTCCTTTTTGAACTGAAGTTATGGTTGTTAAATCTGGGGTGATGACCGGAAGCTTACACTTTGTTAGGGTTTATAAGAAGTTTCAAAGGTCCACAAGTTCTACCAATGTAAGCTGCATCACAATCTCCACAATTTAAATTTATACACCACCTTTTGACACTCTATCAATTTCATCTTTTGTGATAACCAAGTGTCTGCTCAAATTATTGTTAGTTTTGAAAGAAATTCTGATGTTGTCCACGTTGCTCCTTATGCAATCGGCTATTTTGTTGGATATATTGTCGTTTAAGAAAGGAAGAGAAACAAAATTGTCAATAGCATCTACTTTATGATAAGCTGAGTTAAGTATCTTTTCATTTTGATTCTTCAATTACATTTATAATTTAATTTAATTTATAATTATAAAGCAGCTTCAAGGTTGTGCCAGCCTTCGACTTTTGGACTTTTGGCTTTGGGGTAAGTTCTCATTAGACTTCCACCCTCACTGAACATCCCCTAGTGGAGGCTGAACGTAACTGTGATGACTAATTTCTGTCTTTCTTTTGTCAAACAAGTGCTGGTTTCTTTTTCTTTCTTTGGTCTTCTTGATAGGAAACTTTGGGATTAGGATAGTTCCCATCAGACTTTGCCTTTGTGATGGCTCAAATTTAAAGAGTTGAAGAACGATCTTGTTGAATTTCGTTGTCATACTTTGACATAGATCTGACAAATGTAGGATCTCATCAGACTGTTCATTATCAGATATGTGTTCCAGTTGACATGGTTCAGGTTTATTTCTGATTCATAGTTTTATGATTCCATGTCCCAAAATTCACTTGTCGTGTAAGTCATCTTTCATTCTTGTTGCATATTGTCAAGATCCAAATTCACTTCATCAATGAATATTGGCTAGAGATATCGATTTCCAATAATTTTGCAATCCATAATAATCCTTGACGAATTTTAACATGTTTGCACTCTGAACGTTTATAACGTTTTATGCAGCAGATCTACTTTTTACGGTTTCCTGTAAACTTGACGAGTAACTAACCTCACTTTTCCATTTCATAATTTTCAATTTGAAATCAAATATTTTCTATTTCAAATTTTCAATGAGTCCTTACTTTCAGGTAGCACTGATGATGACTTAACACGAAATACAAATTATTTTTTTAGAATACTGCAAATACATGCTTATATAATACAGCCGAAGTGCGAGTTCATTTATAAATACCAAGTGTTGTAACATCCGGTGATAAGTGAATACCAATGATATCATAGGCTTTTATGAGTAGAAGTGATTGAATGATCATTTCCCCAAAAGAAGATACAATCTCTCAAATGATCAACATATTGTTATGATAAGGAATATTTATTCAATGTAAAAAGAATAAAAAGTGATTGAATATCACATAAATACCTGCTATGTTTGTTTTGCAATTTTTCTGTACATTTTGCTTTTCTGAAACCATGTACCATTTTCTAGTACACGCAAATGTCTCGAAAGTTTTGCAGTGGAGCTTTTCTGTTGTCATAAGTATGTTGCCAACAATTCATTTAATTTGCACAACCTATAAAAAATTTGGGAATCAAAATTCACGAATAAAACTTTAGATCTCGAATGGACAAAAATAATATTCAAGTTGGAACATCCTGTATGCTAAAATCAAATCAGAAGGAAACATGACAGCGACATGTCAAAACATTTCGATGGAAAATGATAAAATATAAAAAATTTAGTACAGAAAATTGTCAGATATGAATTTCAACTAACTCTGTATATATTATGTAAAGTATAGAAATGTAAATTATATATAAAATCCATAGCATAGTTCAGAATGAGGGAAAGTGTCATAGAAAGTGAGTAAAAACCTAAAATTTGTGAGAAAAAACAAGAAGTGATGGTTGCCAGGAGGAAAAATAACGAGGTTTTGGGGAGATAAAAAATTATGTTTGGAAAAACACTGTACCAAAATTTTACTAATTAATAAATACGAAAATACACCGAGAACAGAAGCAAATCAGCCATTTGACGAACTAAGCCATGTCCAGAGACCAATAGGCGTTGAAACTGCCAAAGAAAACCACTTACCTCCAGGACACAGTCAAAATCCTATACGAGGTGCGGCCGACAACAAGCGGGCCCTGCCACAGTAAAGCTGCAAACTCAAATAGCCAAAGAACACTTCCAGAATTCGAGAGAAGTGTCAAGTTGAACGAATCACAGGTACTTTTTAAAAAAGAATCTAAACAAAGTGAACGTATTCGGGTCAGACACTTATTTGAGTTCATTTCATGACACTCTTTCACTGTCTTTTTTGAACTGTATTTCTTGTTTGCTTTCATAATTTGATATAACCCTTAATTATTTTATTTGAAAGTCAAATGATTGCACATGAGCAAGGTATTTCACTTTTCACATTCCACTGTTCGATCAGAGTATCACAGATAAGATAGATTTCGCAGGGTAGGTATATTTGAGCATTCGATTCAATAAAAGAATAACTATTTGACTATTTTCTGTATTCATTATTTATCTGTTTATCACATTACAACCAATATTTCCATAAAACAGTACATTGAACATTGACTTCAAGCAGAGCAACTAGATGGCACCACTGAATCCTGCTTTGAGAGGGAGTAATAACATGTTTCCATAGGCGTACCGACTGAGCTGGGACAAGGTGATAGAATACAGGTAAAAGAGTATTTGAAAAAGAGTAAGCAACATAGCTGGATATTTCATTACTGTTATGATAGGTGATTCTTTTCAAAATTTTCAAATAAAAATAAATCAACTGATCAAACTCATCATAAGAAGTGGCAAATATTTCATTAGTATGACTTGTTATTGAAAAAATGAAATAATAACAATTAAAAATAATAAAAATCGAAATACTAGCAATAATAATCATCATATTGATTGTCGCCAACGCGAGCAATAACAATAATAATATCAGTATCATCATAATATATATATATATATATAATAATAATAATAATAATAATAATAATTTATTGGCCCAAGTTATGTAAGTTACATTTAAGGTTGTCAAATTATGCGAAAAACAGAAAATATGAACAAAACTGAGTACAGGTATATACAAGACACGTCGACAATTATAGTTAAATTTTGAATATAAAACTATATGTCTACTTATGTTAAGTTCAGTCACCTGAAATACATAAAATTCAATAAAATATATATACAATTTAAAATTAGTCAATATTACATCACAACAGAAGATACATAGATAAAAATATGCCTGTTTATATCTCAATCAATTGTTTCGTCAAAATCAAATTCGAAATATTCTTCCAGAGAATAGAATGTATTTTTCAATAATATATTGATGATTGCTGCCTTTAACTGTTTGGTATGGGCATTTTTCAGTGCATCCGGTAATTTGTTAAAAATTTTGATGGATGTGTGATTAATTGGCTGTTGAGTTTTTTTCAGGCGGTGATAGGGAATGCTCAACGAATTTCTATTCCTTGTGTTATGAGAATGGTAGGAAGAATTTAAAAATAGAGACTTTTCGTTTTCTTTCACAAACATCACACATTGTAGAATGAATACTGAAGGTAAAGTTAAGATGCTAAATTTTGCAAATAACGGTTTACAATGTTCTCGATAACTAGCCTTCGCTATTATTCGTAAAACTTTTTTTTGAAGTTTAAATATTCTTCCACTTTCTACGGAGTTTCCCCAAAGAAGAAGTCCATAAGAAAAAGTTGAATAAAAGTTACTGTAATAATATGTTAATGCGGTATCTACAGTAGTAAATTCTATTAGTTTCCTAATTTGATACACTACTTTATTTAATTTTTTAGATAAGTAGTTGACATGTTCTTTCCAGTTCAATTTCGTGTCAATATGTATACCTAATAACTAACGCTATTC
This sequence comes from Gonioctena quinquepunctata, assembly GCA_018342105.1. NCBI lineage: Eukaryota > Metazoa > Arthropoda > Insecta > Coleoptera > Chrysomelidae > Gonioctena > Gonioctena quinquepunctata. The sequence continues at coordinate 153,103 of JAFIRS010002615.1, read as the reverse complement.
TCTTGACTACCATTTGAGAACATAAGCTCGCTTGTTTTTTCTGTGTTTAGTTTTAAATTATTTGTCGAAAACCATTCTGAAGCCTTTGCTATTGTTTCAGTATTTCTGAGTTTGAGGTTTTTAATATCAGGGCTTATATTTAAAATTGTAGAGTCATCAGCATATAATGTCATTGCGTCAGCATTTAAATATTTCGGTAAATCATTTATGAAAATAATAAAAAATATGGGTCCCAATATTGATCCTTGGGGAACTCCAATATCTATTGCCATTATGTCTGACTTCTCGCCTGATGGTAGAACCACTCGTTGCTGTCGACTGTGTAAGTAGGAAGCGAATAATTCCAAGGCAGCACCCCTGATCCCATAAAAATCTAATTTTGCCAGTAGGTATTCATGTGTGACGCAATCAAATGCCTTTGATAAATCCAACATTGTGGCACACGAAAAGTTATTTTTATCAATCGCATCCATGATTTTTTCTAAAATGAATATTATTGCTTTTGTTGTTGATTTATTACTGCGGTAACCAAACTGCTCTTTTGAGAAAAGTTCTTTATCTTCAAAATATGAAACTATCCTAGATTTCAGTAAACATTCAAAAATTTTTGAAAAAACAGGAAGCACTGAAATGGGTTTAAATGAATTAGCTTCGTTATGGTCGTTTGTTTTTGGAATCGGTACTACTTTTGCAATTTTTATATTATCCGGAAAAAGGCTCTGTTCTAAGCACCTATTAAAAATGTAACATAATATTGGAGCCAGTTCATCACACAGATGTTTAACTACCCCTACGCTCATATCATACACATCTCTACTATTTGAGTTTTTCAAGTGTCTAATAATACTTTTTATCTCCTCATCAGTAGTAGGGCTAATGAAAAAAGAAAAACAGGGAGAACTATGAGTATTTTGCAGTGCATGCATAAAATCAATGTCGCTATGAGGTATTGAGTTAACAATGTTTTTGCCCACATTGACAAACAAATTGTTGAAATTTTCGGCAGAAATATTTGTTTCATTTTTGTTGATATTTTTTCCTGTCTGTTGCTTGATCAATTTCCAAATTGCTTTGGATTTGTTGTTTGAGTTTTCTATGAAGTCTTTATTCGCTTATATATATTGGTTGTTGTATTTCTGTATGTAATTAGTGTTTTGCCCGATAGTAAAAAAATGTATAAAGGATATAAATGCACTACACTTGAGTGGCCACCTTTTCAAGTGGAAATAACCATCGAAATGGGTGGTGCTCCAACAGAAATTTGGAGGTTCCTCCGGCAAGGTATAGCCTGAAATTTATAAGCCCATATGATGGCAAGCATTACCTTTTCATATATCTGTTAGCGTTCTTGATGCATAGGCTATTGGCTAATCTTCTCCAATGGGGTCTTGTGACCAAATAGCTCCGAATTCAAAGTTGCTCGCATCTGTTGTGAGGGTATTGGAAACGTGGTTCATGTTTCGAAGCTTTCGGTGAATTTTGGGGTAGGAATGCTCGATTTTCGCGTCCTTTTTCAAACAAGCTGCCATTGGTTTCGTTATCTTAGTAATATACGAGTCCAAGGAATCCCTATATTTCTTTGGTTGTTCGTGGAATTGGATAGCTTTTGATGGCTTTGATCTTGTCTGGATTTGGTCTGATTCCTTCTGGGCCAGGAAAGCTTCTTATTTTTTCAAAAATTCGAAATTGTCTTATTGTAAAGTGAATTTTGTTTCTCGTAGTCTTTGGAATAGTTTTTTATGTTGATTATATGTTTATGAAGGAATGCCGAAAATATGAGTACGACGTCGTCCGTGTATACGAGGTATAGGTGACCTTGTTACCCTTTGAAGTGGTTGTCAAATAATATCTGGGAGGTTGTAGGCGCGTTTTCACGCACGGAATGCTGGAAAATTACTCTTCATTTTTGGTCCTGCCATCTTTTGCCGGGATATGAGGGTTTTGTGAGCCAGATACTCGTGAGCAAGCCACATATTCTTGCCCATGAGAAAAATGCGTTTTTCCCAAATATACTCCAGCTACTTCAGCCATAATAATCGCTTTCATGATATGTCGTCCCAGATCTCCAATTTGTAGCCCTGTACCATTGCATAGTCGAGGTGTATCATGAGGAAGATTCTTGTGATGATGAAATCATTCATTTCGTTACAATAATCCACCTTAACAGCGGCCGATAATATTGTTTTTATTTTTAACATGAAAGCAGTTATAAAAACAGTTATTGTAGCTGAAATATGAAATGAAATGGAATATTTTAGGTTGATATTTTCACATATATCAAACAGTTTGGCCAGAGCACGCGTGAATGATTTTTTTTTCCGATTTCATTGACAAAAACTTTTTCACATTCTCTTTCTTCATGAATATTCAGGAGAAAAATCATCCTATGTCCTCCTGTTATGACTGGGACAGTTGGAGAATTATAGACCCCACAACTGACCAACCATTGTTACGCCACTGATCTGGTATGGTATATAAAAAATATAAAACTATCCACACCTGAACAAAATTTGTTACACCTGGCTTTAGGAATACAATAAAAATATCTGACTTCCCACCCACATGTGAGTCAAGCCTCATATATACTTTTATAAAAAAACACTTAAGAAAACCCAAATAATGTGGATTCTACAAGTACAGTTTGATGATGTCTAACTATAATGAAATTTACTTGTCCCATTTTGGTCCACTCCAATCAATACCATTTTATTTATTTTCACACCATTTGACAGTACAAAAGTGTTTCTTGAAAAGTCTTTAGAGGTTCTATACGGAGTGTTATAAAGCAAAAAGCTATACAACTAGATTTAATTGAAGAGCGGTACATTCAATTAAATCACTCATTATATATATATATATATATATATATATATATATATATATATATATATTATATTGTTCTGATTGGTTGTTTATATGACTTTAAATTTGTATATAATTTTGGTGATTTCATTTCACAGATTATAGTTTCTGAATCCCTATCATAAGAAATAAAAACTCCGGCTATGTTATGTTACCTCTCTCTTTCTCAACCTCTTTTACCTCATCCTAGCTCAGTCAGGTACGCCTATGAACATGAGTCACTCCTTCTCAGCAGTCGATTCCTGCGATCTGTATTGCCGACCTGGCACTAACGATTCGATAAGAAAAGCTGTTCAGTGAAGAAAAGTGAGGTTAGAAATTGAAAAATAAACACCAGTTGCAGAGAATAATCAAATTGGTTGGTTTTTCATTCAAATCAAAACTTATAAATACCCTACTCTGCGATAGATACCTTATACTAGCAAAACAATGACATAAAATGGTGCCATTTGGATGTTTGTGACAATGAAAGATTGATGAAGAAAGTTTGACCTTATTATCAGTCTTTTTGCATGGAATTTATGATGAGTGTTCTGCTCAAAACAATATAACCAGTGGTTTAAACACGTACAGTTATTGGTTTACTGTGGAAAGTTGCACTTTGATGAGTTCAGTTATTGAATACCTTGTGGCTGCTTTTCTGTTGAAGTTTCCAATCCCGTGGACGTATTTCTGGGATTTCAATGGCAGCTTACTCGCTCTCCTTCCAAGATTCAACCTCTAGACCAGGTAGGGGAAATTTTAATTCACTATGTACTTCTTCTGTTTAGCCTTCCGAGAATTTTTTCTCGTTCGGAATTTTATAGCAGCTTTTATTATATTATCTATGAAAGTTTCTTTTAGAATTTTGTACGTGGCTTCACCTTCAGAACTTTTTTCCAATCTCCTCCAAACTTGTTTTTCCATCCCATGGTAACACTCACAAATTTTTATTTTTTCACAGATTTCCGAATTTGTATCACTTTAATTATTTGCCGTTCTAATTAATATCAATGATTTTATGAATGACATCTAATTCTAACTCTTACATACTATTTACAAAAGAAATATGTTTTTACCCATTCAAAGCACGCCTCAGCGTGTTTAAATCGAACTTAAAAAAACGCGCGTTTTTTTAAATTACCATGGCAACAGCAACAACTCGAGATACGTGAAGTCTAAATGGCAAATTTTTCATTATTGATCTTACAGGAGTACCTTGTAACGTCAAATAAAATATTACTAACAACTCGTTCATTTATATGTGATACCTCTTGCTCCTCCATCCATTTGATGAACTTTTCATATTTTTTTTTATATACTGGATTTTCGCGGTATTCACCGCGATTCTGCCTCACTATTGAAAAAATCGATATTAGAATAATTCATTTTTGAGCTCTGGTGCCAACAAATATTGATCTTTGATAACATATTGCAAATGGATATCTGTTTTTCTCATTTCCATGACAAATCGCGCGTGTTTTAAAGCCTTTTTTATCTACTTATAATTTAATATACTATTCTCATCCTGTATTCTCTCTCCCCCAAAAATTGGTTCCCTAATTTATAATACAAAATTTGAATTCTTATTCAATCCTAATTCACTCTTTTGAATTTCACATTAATACTTTCCTTTTTTTATTTATTTATAACTGTTGCTAATGATGAAGTTCTGCTGAATTCTCATGACTAAATATCGGTGTATATAGTTCATGTCGTTTCTCGGTAGCTGCTATATTAATTTTCCGTTTTTTGTTACTGAGCAAAACTGATTAAAAACTCATCAGCGTGAGTTCTAATAACTAGTACATGTTGAAATTGTTTAAAGACTAAATATAATTTGAAATAATAATGGAATTTACATATATCTGACTGAATCGCAACTCGAATATAATTAACTCAGTTGAAGATACCGATACGAATCGGAATTTACATACTGACTGGAATGAATGTCCGAATAGAATGGTTGTCATTGTCTAAAATCGCAAGTTTATAAACACAATAAATCATCTCTATTAGTAATTTCTCTTCGAATACAGGATACACTGTTACCTCATGCGATGATTCAGCTGTTTCATTATTCAGACTTCAAATGTAAATAATTGTTCTATTGTGCCTGGAGAATATTAGGTCAATGAAGTTCATATTTATTTACGATTTTCTTTGTTGGGTTATTTTTGAATCACTCTAGTTAAAAGTTCATTTCGTTATTCATTAAATATTTCAATAATTCGTTCGAACATGAATTCGTTGAGATCCCTAATAAGATTTATATTTGGATACTGAACTCCGTATTAAGGTTTTAAGTGTGATTTTTTTCAATCATTATATCTTTCAATGCTTTTTATATATATATATACACAGAGTGTGATACTCCTCCAGGTTCCAGGCTACTTCGCCAGATTTAATTACGATTGCTTCAGAGGTTTAGTCTTGAAAAGGTAACAAACAGACAGAGTTACTTTTCGCATTTGTAATATTGGCGGTTTCGATTTTGTTCTCCTATTGCCTAGTGAAATATGTTAGGAGTATATTAATTTGGCTGAACTATTGTATTTTTTTATAATCCCTATCCACTCATCAATTAATTCTGCTGGATTTGTGATGCCATAAATCAACAAAGACCCAATCCACGATGATGTGATGTTAGCCATTCCTGGGGTATCCGATTTTGCACAAAGTGTAGTCGGACACCAAATCCGATTCTATATTCTAATGACCGAAGCAAGTAAGGGTCCAATCAACCCGACTCATATCCTCATATTTTATTCAGTGCTCTCTTCTTTGCTCTCCACCTTTCAATTTCCTCCCACTCATGCACTCTCTGATCATCAAAGCATTCGTAATGAAATATTCGAAACTGTCGAGAGCAGCCCAAAGCTTGATGGGGTCGTGTTAGCGGGCTCGCCATTTGTCCGAATTCCATGTTGAAATAATGTATGCAAGTAATATCGACGTGCTCTTACTATGGGCTCATTTTAATCAGTAAGTAGGGTCATGCATATATTGTAAGTATTTTTTAATGAATATTCGAATTCGTTGAAATCGATCCCAACTTGGTTCTATGGAAGACATGTGAATAATGCCATTTTATATTAAATTACAGTGGTTCAAAATTTGCAACAAAAATTTTAGTAGGTAATAAATACATCCTTATTATAAACAAATTCAAAGGAAATATATTTTTCATTTTTTGTTGTTTTCTTGTTTTCTTGTTGTTTTCTATCAGATTTTTTATACCTATAAAGTATGTACCGAGTGGGACAAATTGGACACTTTTGAAGGGAAAGTCCTGTTTTCAAACTAGATAGAGGAAAACTGATGGCTGTGTCTGAGGGTCAATTTTTATGACAAACTTAATGGTAGAAACCGCATATCGATATCTATCAACATTTCTGAGTCACATGTCTTTCAAATATGTGCATTTTCGAAAAGTTGCTGTAATCTTTTTCCTGTCAAAAATTCTTTTTTTCTATGAAAACATTTCCAAAGCACTTTTTTTGTAAAATTCAATGGTTTGAATAATGTATTTTTTCAAATCATATATCAATATTTATTAACGGAAAAATATTTTTTTTAAATAAGATATCCTGTATATTCCTGCATATTCCAATGGAATTCGAAATTACCCTTCCAAAAATGTAGCACACTTGATGTTTTGCCAGAGTCACCTTTGAAATGCTGAGCTTTTAGGTTTTTTCATGTAGACTTTGTAACGCACACTTTGAACCAAGTGCTTGATTTTTCGTTAGATTGTATTTGGACAGACGAAGCTTATATAAGCAGTACCGGCATTTCCAACCGCTACAATTCTTATACTTGAGCACAACAAAATCCTCATTCTCTTGTGGAGCAGAGAAGTCAAGGAAGATTTGGATTCCGTGTATGGGCAGGTGTTTTTAGGAGTATAATTATTGGCCATTTCATTTATAATGGCAGTCCCACATCTCAGAGGTATTTATAAATTTCAAGGCAACAAATTGAACCCCTTGTTGATTAATTGCCGCTAATGGAGCCCAGGAAAATATATTTTCAGCAAGACGGGGCTTCGCCTCACAACACTGCAATTGTCAACAATATTTTGGCGGCAAATTTTGGCAATAATTGGATAGCCAACCAAGGACCCAACTGTTGGTCGGCCAGGACACCGGACCTAACGCCAATAGACTTAATGGAAGGTTAAAAGATCTTATTTTCTTAAATTGCCGATCAACTCTAGATACGAAATGGAAGCGGCAGTGATGCAAAGTTTTCCTTCTCTTACTCCCATTGAACTAATTAATTCGGCAAGAAATGTTCAAAAAAAGTGCCGTCTGTGTGTGAAAGAAGCTGGTAGACATTTCGAACACCTCCTCTGAAGAAATATTTTGTTCTTTATTATTATTATTATTATTATTATTTTTGGAGTTTCATTTATTAGTAGTAAATATAGTATAAATTGTTATCAGTTTTATCGAAACTATGAGTTTTAATTACTGCTGTGAACAGCTTTCTTAACATTTGATAGCTACTAGTAAACACTTGCCTTCTGTTTCATCGCCGCGTCGTCCAAAGCCTACTTGTTCAAAGTCTACATGAGAAAACCTAAAAGCTCTGCATTTCAAAGGTGACTCTAGCAAAACATCAAGTGTGCTACATTTTTGGAATGGTTATTTCAAGCTCTATGAAATATGCAAGGAAATATGGTTTCTCATTCAAAAAAATTATTTTTCCATTAATAACCATTGATATATGATTTGAAAATATAAATTACTTACACCATTGAATGCTACGTAATAAAGTGCTGCAGAAATGTTTTCATAGAAACAGAGAATTTTCGACAGGTTAAAAGGTACAGCTACTTTTCGAAAATGCACATTTTCGAGAAACAGGCTGTATCTCAGAAACGATGATACATATCGATATGCGGTTTTCACCATTGAGTTTGTCATAAAAATTGACACAGCCATCAGTTTCCATCTATCTAGTTTGAAAATAGAAGTTTCCCTTTGGCCCACTCGGTACTCCTATGCATTTCGACTTGGTTAACTAGGAAATACTAAAATGTACTCTGAATGGTAACGACATTTTTGAGTCAGAGGGTCGAGTTACATGAGAATGAATGTTTCTTAGGTTCAGAAGTGAGAAAATTTGGCAAATGTGGCCCAAAAGGAAAATCTTCGGTAACTCACCATTATCACGCAACATGCGATTTTTATTTTCTGTGCAGTGGAAGAAGGAGAGGTAGAGAAAAGTGGAGATGAGAGATAGGATCATGCAATTCAATTTAAGCAAAGGTTTCTTAAGACGCTACGTCTGGTTTCAGTTTTGGAACAATACTCGTTTTTATGATTATTACACACCTAAAGAGGGCTTACTCCCTCTTGCGGTGAAAATAGAACCATGCTTGTGAACATTTCATAATGTTGGCCAAGTTAAATTTGAATTCCCAATAGGTAATAGAAACGGAGAAGTGAACAAAAACTATGCCAAATTACTAAACAAGCAGATTTTTTTTCCGAATATGTCTATCTTATATCTCTTTTGCCCGCTTAAAAATGTGACATATTACAATATATTTTTTCCTGTAACAATACTCCTACCTCTACCTCTACCTCTACCTCTACCTGAGGATCCTCGAAAACTCCTAGGTAAAATATTTAGAAATGTAAAAGTTATGGATACTTTCTGGGAAAAAGTCAGATTCCGTACATATCTCCAGGAATTTAAAATAATTCAAAAAGTACAATACGTATTAAAGAATTCGAATGCCATTCGAGAGGCTGTATTTTGATATACTTATAAACCAGCCGATGATTTTTGTACAACGGTCGTTTTTTATTATAACATCAAATGATAAATTAGATATACTACAAATGTAAATGTAAAATTGTCAGGTGAATGATTTATTCATCCCGATCTTTTACTTCGATCTACCTGTATAACTAGTCTAATAAAGTAGTTATATTTGTGTATTGATACTTGTTACAACATATTTAATATTATCAATAAAAAATGGTTTTATATCAACAACAATACCCCCGAATTACATGTCAGAATACTTTTTTCCAACGAAACCGAGAGAAATACGGTTGAACAGGGCTAAATATCCACCTCGAGGAGCTCAAAGCCTCAAGGAATCAACGTAGCAATGATACCCTCCAAATTCATTAACCAAACAGACATTCAATCGAAAATCTTTGAACACATTTTTCATTTGAATGGATTTTGGATGAACTTCGAAACTGGTATCATGTGAAAGATGGAAGTTTTGTCTACATTTGTGATATTATTATACATTATTGTTCCCATTTTCATGGCAACAAATTATCCCAGTTGGCAGGTATTTTTTTTTGGTTACAGTAGCAATTTTTTTTTCACATGAGAGGGAGATCGGTCCTGAGTATAACTCTGGGGTGAGCGTTTGTCGTACGCGAAAAATAAAATAGATCTTTTTGAAACGAAGTTCCTTTACGCGGCTTGCGGTAGGTGTTGACTAGTAAACATTGTAACGTAAGAAAATATCGTTATGTCCTCTCCATGCGACTTTCACTCTCTCTCTCTCTCTCTCTGTCTATTATACAGGGTGATTCAAAAGTACTTTGACAAACTTCAGGAGGTGATTCCTCACAATATTCTTATATGAATTTTTCAAATGAATATATGTCCGGAAATGCTTCGTTCCCAAGATACAGGGTGTTAAAGTTTCATTTTTATTTTATTTTTGTCAAATAACTTTCGAAATACTGACCTCAATTGAACGAAAATTGGTATTGAGAGGTTTTTTGAGGTGTCGAATTCGAACCTGATTTATTATTGCTGTCACTCGTGGGGAGCGCCACCTACACGTCGTTTTCTGTTTTGAAGATCCATAACTTTTTGAGCGTACTTCCAGCACCTTTTTCAGAGAAAAAATCAATTTCTCTATCATATCTACGTAAAAAAGCTACTCCTGTTACAAGTCGCTATAAGCAACCATTTTCTAGATATTTGGACTTGAAAATTTCAAGTCGATTATTTGATAATCGATGCGCGTTGAAGTTATTACCATAATTTTGCATTTTTCACAAGAATGCTTAGGAAATGAATTTGACGTTTGAGTTAGTAGTTTTGGTAATTACATATTATGTGACAGTTAAACGTTTTGTTATTTTGTTGAAGTTTCTGTAGGTTTTAATATACTAATTTTGAAAAAAAGGGATTATTTAAACAATAATGCTCATTTAGCCGATATGCATTTCGTTTATGGCCTTGCGGATGGCAGTGCGCGCGAAGCAAGACGTATTTACCCGAAGCGATTCTCTAATCGAGTTCTGCCTTCAGCTCCAACATTTACCAGTGTCCACCGTCGTTTGGCAGAAACAGGTATCTTTAAGAGGGCAGCTGATATTATTGGAAGACCACGAGCAGTCCGAACCCCAGAATTGTAAGGAGCTCTCGAAGAGAATCCAGAAACAAGTACAAGAATGATTGCTGAAGCTCTTATTTCTACTCAGTCCACAGTTTGGAGAATTATCCACGATCAACAATTTTACCCATACCATATTCAAAGGGTTCAAGCTGTTTTGCCACGAGACTTTCCCCAACGCATTTCTATGTGTCAGTTGCTTTTGAGAAAATTGGCTGGAAATCCTCAATTTTTAGGATATGTTCTCTTCAAACTTTCATAACAACCATGTTTGAGCACCGGAAAATCCGCACGCAGTTAGTGGAAGACATTAACAGTATCAATTTCCTTTTAAATGTATGGGCGGCAATAATTGATAATTACTTGATAGGTCCTTTCTTTTTTCCGTTCCGACTAAATGGCGCAACTTACAGAGACTTTTAAAACAATGAATTTCCGGGACTACTTCAGAATGTACCATTAGGAATTCGTATCCGCATGTGGTTTATGCATAATGGGGCTCCGGCCCAATTTAGCGTTGTAGCCAGGGAATTCCTAACACTGTCTATCCAAATCGATGGATCAGTAGGGTTGTAGAAGAACCTAACCAGGCGTGGGCACCAAGGTCCCCAGATCTAAGCCCACTAGATTTCAATTTTTTGGGGACATTTGGGTCACTAGTTTATAAAACTCCAGTAGCGAACGATTTGAGAAACCGAATAGGAGTCGCCTGTGTACTTCAGATTTTTTTAAGCAGTGCTTAGTAGCAAGGACACTAGTCCGATTATATGAAAATTGGGGCAAGTGAAAAATCGTGGTTATCTCCCTAACAACATAATTTTTCACAAAATTTGATGGAACCATTTTTGTAGGAAAAATAAGGATTTTCTCTATAGCTCCAATACTTCTGAATCAATAGCTCAAAATAATTAATAAAAAGAATCCTTTTTAAAGACAAGCTTCTATTCAAATGCGCTGAAAACTAAAAAATAATTACTTTGGATGTGCGACGTAGGTTATTCCGTGAGTTATAGATTCAAAAGGTTGTCGCACAAAGTTTTCAGTTCGGATATAAAAGCGACTAGCCCTGAATCTTTAACTCTTTTTTTCCTTCAAACAATGCTATAACTCACGGAATAACCTACGGCGTACATCCAGAGCAATTATTTCTTACTTTTCAGTGCATTCAAATAAAAGTTTGTCTTTGAAAAGGTATTTTTAATTATTTAATTGATTTATTTTGTGCTTCTTAGTACGTATGCCTTAATCAATGCCTATTAATTAATGTATCGTCATTATGAGCTATCTAGTTCTTCGGAGAGGAGACCATCTGAAGATTAACTCGTCCGCCATACTGGAGCTGCCATCTTCAATTTATGAATTCTCAAATCAATAATTTTCGACTAAATTTATAATCTCCGACCCCAAAAAACCCGGACATACCAATTTTGTCCATTATCACAAAACTTGTTCACCATTTTTAACCAGTTTTAACTGAAGCAAACAGACCTGATTTCACTAAATTTAAATTTGCAGACTCAAACCTTAAATAAACAGTACTGATAAAACCAAATACCTAGGTAGAATTATTGATAAACATCTTGAATGGACAGACCACATTAATACCTTAACAGCCAAACTACGAAGATTTATATATAAATTTTATGAGCTACGAAAGTTTATAAACAAAAAATTATTAATCATTCTCTATAAATCTTTAATCGAATCTATCCTAAGATATGGTATTGTTGTGTGGGGTGGTCTTTATAATAACTCCCTACAACCCCTGACTGTGTTTCAAAATTATATTATTAAAATAATACTTAGGAAAAAAAAATTATATCCTACAAGCTTACTATACAATGAAGAAATTCTGAGTATACGCTCGTTATATTATCACATATGCTGCATATTCATCTACAAACACCCCCCTTTGAGAATTAGTCCAACACATGAACATGAAACTCGGTCAGAAGTAAATGATATACTAATAAGCCCCTTCTATCAGAAAGATGCAAACCAGAGGTTTATAACGACAATAGCTCCTAAAATACTCAATTCCTTACCACTAAACATAAAGAAAATTAACAATCTTGAAACTTTTCAAAAAAAAGCTAGACAGTATATAGGTGAAAACCAAACTAAATACTTAAATATCATATAATTACCGATAATACATGTATTTATCAATCCCAAACAATGCTCACCTGACAGTAAGCATTATACTTTGTTTTTGTAATTAAAATTACCATTTAGTTAGTAAAATTACTGATGTATAGCTACTCACCAAGTTTTATTTTATTTTTTATATATATATTTCTTCTTTAATTTTTTATTCTCATTTATACCTGTCTGAGACAAAATTGGATTTGCTTAATGTTATTATAATTACTTTGTCACAAATAGTATATTAATGCAATAATAAAATTTTAACTATACACATACAGGTCCTTGGACCTAGGTGTACACACTAGTATGTACGTTTAGACAAATATTAATGTGTATGAAGTGTAAATGTACTTTATTATTATCATTATTAAAGATATTTTTATTATTATATATTTTGGAGCTGCCATCTTAAATTTGTGAATTTACAATCTCCGACTTCAAAAACCTCCACCTACCAATTTTGAATAGAATCGGATCATAACCACAGTGATCGTTCACCATATTGGAGCCGCCATCTTGATTTTATGAATTCCTAATCTCCGACTCCAAAAATCCCAGCATACCGATCATAATTACAAAACTCGTTCGCCATCTTGGAACCACCATCTTGAATTTGTGAAAAATTCATAATCTCCGACCCCGAAAACCCTCACATACCAATTTTGAATAACATCGGATCATAATCGCAGAGATCATCGGCCATCTTGGAGTCGCCATTTTTATCTCATGGATTTTGACAGAAAAAATTGTAATCTTCGACCCCGAAAACCCCCACATACCAATTTCAAGTCGAATCAGACCATAAACCTAACAGAAATTATTTTTTTCCTAACAGAAATTATTTAATGCATTGTTACGGGAAGTATGATTACATTTCTAATTTCACGTTAATCGAACAACTAGATGTGGGTCAAATTTAACTTTCAAGATTTGATTACAGACAGACAGACAGACACCGGGACAGGTGAAACTAAATGAAAGCTTGTAAATATGGAAGTTTGGAGAATTTTTTGATTTTTCAAAGATTTTCATTGCCGCGGCAAGAATTGCTTAATGGGTACTTCATACTTTTGAATTCGTGAATCCAGAATTTCAGCTGTTATGAAATTTTTGTTAACTCAATATATCTATTGCATTGGATAACGCCTCATGTTCATACCGTTTTTCTTGTATTTATTCACTTGTATAGTCCCGCATGCCGTTTCATAATGCATCCCTGCCTCTCACTTCTCCAATTCACTCGTTTCTTCACTTGTATCTTATATTAATTGTCTCCAACTCTCTTATCGCATTCTCTTCAGTATTCGTTTCTTCTTCCGTAGTATATCATCTCGTCTCAATTACTCTCGTTTCGGACGTCCATCGTCTCAATGGATTTGATATGTTTTCATGACGTTTCGAGTGCTTGTATCTACAATCGTCTTCAGGTGAATACTGAATCTCATCTAGTCTATCATCATTTTATTGCTTATCTTGTCACTTATCTTGTTTATCTTTCATCTCATTGAGTACACATATCCATTCTTGTATTGTATTCGTCTTTTGTCTAATCTCTCATCACTATTCGCCGAAAGTTCTCTCGACTCATATCTCGACTCGACTATTTAGTCTCATATCTCGGCTCCTATTCATTTTCATTTCTTTTTTTGTCACGTTTCTCCTTAGGGGTATCTTCTCATCAACGGTAATCTTATCTTGCAACACCCATTTCCTATATCCTATATCTCATCCCAAGGTCGCAGTATATAACGAAAAGAAAAAAAACTTGAAACGCAAAAAATTGTAGATATGAAAAAAGATGGTATTGTTACAAATCCACAACGCCACTGTTTATCGGGTTGTTTATCGCAGCGCCATACGATGGTAACAGTCGGGGATTTCCGAAGCAAACATAGAATTCTGGGAATGTGACGTCTGACTGGTCGACGTCATGCTGGGCTTTTCCATCAAATGATCTCGATGTTTCCACGAACCGACAAAAAGTTGCTCAAAGCTTCTCGATCCTAAGGACGCTAGATATAGGGTATTTCTTAATAACATGTTATTCTTGGGTCCATTTTGAGAAAAAAAGTTCATATGAACATGTGTCCTAAGAGTCTTAACTTTTGAATTAAGGGTGCTAAAATTTTAAGAATTTTTTTTATGATAACTATGGTATTTTTGTGAAACGTAGTACGGATCTTCGTTCATGCAGGATTTGAGTCATTACGCCACTGCTTTTTCTAAAAATAAAAATCCCTTTTGAAATTCCTATTCTTTTTTGAGCAAATTTGCTATCATGATTCATTTTTGTTTGACGTATGGTTTCCGCACAAAAAAATCAAATTATTATGAAATTGGGTATTATCAAGGATTAAAAACGTATCTAGTAGGTGAGAAGCCAATTTTATTCTGTAATCATATACAGTTTTGACAGTTGTCTACCTAGTCTGATTGTCACGTATTTGGGGCAACAAAATCGACAATATTATCAAAAAAACATGGTCCATTTTACGAATTCTGAGTTTGCAGATATGTTTTGCATGGGCTTGCTGATGGTAACGCACTGGAAGCCAGGCGGTTGTATGAAAACCGCTTTCCTCATAGAAATATTCCGGATGCACGAACATTTTCAAACATTCATAGAAGGTTGTGCGAAAAGGGGAGTTTCAAACCAGATGATCATCTAAAAGGATTACAACGTACTGTAAGAACACCAGAAATTGAGGTAGCAGTTTTGAATTCAATTGGGGAAAATCCCTGATTAAGTACACGAAAAATTTGGAATAATTTGAATATCTCACATATTCTTGTTTGGAAAATTCTCCATGAATTTTCATTGTCTTCACCCAACGGGTTCAGGCGCGACTTTCCATTACGGATGAACTTTTGCCAATGGTTTCTTCAAAAAGTGTATGGGTGGTTTATTGTGATACAAGTGTATAAATGAGCCTTTAAAGCACGCGCAACGTTGCAAGTGCTTCAAAAGCCGGGATCCAACGACCCGTGGCAATCCTGGATTGAGGGTAGAGTGTCAAGGTTGGCACAACGAAATGTGTCGGGGCGTTCCCACGGCGCATGTAGGATCGCGGTTTCAGACGTGGACACGCAGCGGTTGTAGTCTGCTGTACGCCTGCAGTGTTGGCAGTAAAAAATTTGAATAATTTGGTTTGATTGCAATTACTCATTTGCTCGTCAATTCGCTTCCAGGCATCATGAATTAAATTCCTGTTTCCATGGTTTGGATCCCGTGGGTTCCAAATGATCGGCTCGGCTCCATAGAGAGACATAATTTCTAACACCACTTCGATCGACCACTCCATGGTGAAAGTTATCACGTCACTGACAGTACCACGCGCCTAGCCGCGTCGTTGGAGCGGTATACACGTGTTGAGCGCCATCGTCCGATTTCCTTTGAACCGTGTCATTAAGGTAGTACCACGAGACAGTTGAATTAGGAAATCATTAAAATTTGGCATACGCATTGAGCAACACCTTCATAAAATTTAGACAAATTTCACCATCCCGAACCCGAGATATATATAATTGAAGTTGACTCAATTAACACGTAACATATGGACCATGCATAGGCAAACAGCACATTATTAATTCTACCGTTAGTACTAAAATTAAGAAGTTTATGAAAAACGAGGAGGAGCTAGAGCAGGATATCATAGATATTGTGAAAAAAAATCGAAGTGATTGACCATCTTGTTTGACAGATATGATCAAAGCTACTCTCGTTATTCAAAATAGTCCACGGGGAAGCGCACAGCCTAAAGGGGGGGTCGTAGAGAAATGCGGATTGTGCCAGGGGACTTTTTAAAGAAGGACGGGGGACCATTTGAGGGTCTGAACGCGAAAAAAAAACTCCTTCTCCTAGTTGACCCCATCGATTTTGACGATACCCCTCCCCCTTCCCCCCCAAAAAAAAAAAGTTCAAAAAGAGTACTACAAAAAAGTCCATTGAAGTTTCATCGAAAAGCGATAATTTTTTCCCACGACGTATGATTCCTAGTGAGGGGGGGAGAGATGGTGGCCCAGGTCTGAATTTTTTTTTGCTGCGCTTTTCGGGGACGCAATTTTTTGTGCCGTCTTTCTATAACGAAGAAATTCGTCGATTGGGGGGCAAGTGCCCCTCTTAAAAAATTTTTTTTTCGCGTTTCAAATCGAAGTCTTTTGAAATTTTTCGATTCTGTCGAAAATAATTTCCTTATTCGACTGTCTCGTGGCGGAACTACCTTAACCGACAGACGACGGGACTCACCGCGTCGACCGAAGACCGCCAAGCCTGCCCTATCCGACGGCGTGTGAACTGGCAAGTTTGGCGCGAGGAGTGACTTAAGGCACTTATACACGTGTATCATATGCTACTTTTTATTATACCTGCATCATAACCTCAATGCTGGAAATTTCAGATCAGGATAATGACAAGTGATATTCAAATAATCATAATTGTGCATTCAACATTTACTTGAAATAGTTCTTTCATATTTTCGATGTAATTTGACACATAAATAGAAAGTTGGACTTGTTTTCGTTACCTAGCAACCTTTAAAACGGCGTGTTTGAATTGGACCCTGTTTTCTCAATGCGAGATTGAATGGGCATAATTACCGTCAGTTTCTAGAAGAAGAGTTGTCAGCTTTGATGGGAGATGTTCCCAGTTCAGTAAGAAATCGACTGTGGTTTATGCACGACGGGGCTCTGGCACGCGAATATTCAAGCGCTGGATAGGTCGCGGAGGACCACAGGCATGGCCACCTAGGCCCCCAGACTTCAATAGTTTGATTATTTCCAGAGGGGTCATTTTAAAACATTGGTTTACAGCACACCAATTCATACTAAAAAACAGTTGAGAAATCGCATCATAGTTTCTTGCGAAAGTATTATAAACAGTCCCGGCATTTTCCAAAGAGTACGTGAGTCCATGAGGAAAAGAACAGAGGCACACATATTTGCAGAAGGTCCACATTTTGAACATCTGATTTAATTTATTTCTTTGTGCGTTCAGGGTAATTTTTTGTTAGCATTCCAAAATGTATTTAGGTTACTTTGATTCCATAATTCCATCGTTTAAAAATTATTCTCTTAAATATTTTTTTTTAAGTTACACAAATTGTTTTTTCCCGTAAGTGGTCGAGCGAGACAAATGAATGAATCTTATTTTTCTATGCGAAAACCGTGCGTCGAATGAAACAAAAACAGGAGATCGGAATTGCTCAGAAAGGAATGCGGATTTCAAAAATTCACTATGAGAAAAAGCAGTGGCGTATCACTTTTCTCTTAAAAATGATTCAGTGTAAATTTCGCACGAACGCCATTGGCAAGAATAAGAAATTATGTTGTTCAGCATGCATTTTGATGCATATAAGATTCGTCCTACGTTCCACAAAAATATCTAGGGTCATACCAAAGTTATCATAGAAAAAATATTTATTTCTTAAAACTTTAGCAACCTGTTGAGAAGGTAAGACCTTCAGGACATATGTTCATATGAAGTTTTTTCCTCAAAATAGACCCGAGAATAACCCTCTTGAATATTAGCATGCTATTAAGAAATACCCTGTATAGTAGTAATTCATATCAGCAAGTTCAAGGTGAATTTTTATTTAGTGCAGTGCTGTTGTGATTTAGTATTTCATTGGCGCTCTGGTCTGGCTCAACAGCGCACACACGCAAAAAGTTGACGTACAGCTAAACGTTACAATGAGGACCATTAGCACACTGAAATCTATCCCAACCTCATGGCTGCCTGTCCTGAGCCACATACCAC
The DNA here is from genome assembly GCA_018342105.1 of Gonioctena quinquepunctata. Taxonomy (NCBI): domain Eukaryota; kingdom Metazoa; phylum Arthropoda; class Insecta; order Coleoptera; family Chrysomelidae; genus Gonioctena; species Gonioctena quinquepunctata. The sequence goes on along the minus strand of JAFIRS010002615.1, from coordinate 134,972 downwards.
CACCTGACCTCCGACGCAAATCCGCTCTCGTCCGAGAACCGTGACCTAGCCGACCTAGACAGAAGAAGACTGCGCTCCAGAAGACCTCCTATGAGAACTGCCAGGGGACTACGGACATCCGATTCCAATCCTACAGACCTCTGGGAACAGGAATGGAGAGAAGCCTGCCCAGCCCAATGCCTGAATCTACCATGCATAAGCCAAAAGCCACCTGCTTACAAACAGCCCAGCAAAATATGGTCATCTATAAACAGAATACGCACCGGCACGGAAGGTGTGCAGACTCGCTCCACATGTGGGACAAAACACTATCTGCAAGATGTGACTGCGGAGCCAGAAAAACCGTTCACCACATCATCACCGAATGCCAGAACAGGGCCTACGGAGGTGACTTCAATGATTTCCTGATGGCGACCAACGAAGCGATCGAGTACATTTGCCAACTGAATGTTAGCCTATGAACAATATGATATGTTCTGTATTTCTTTCTGTTGTTTACATGTGCTACTGTACCATACGATAAATACATAAATAATTCCATTGTCAGGGTGCATTATTGTGTAACAAACGAACAATAAGTAGTCGAGTGTTTTAATGAAAACCGGCACAGTGTTGTAACAATATGTTTGGATTGAAATACATGGGACAGAAAACTAACATTCCTGACGGAGTACAATGTACACTGAAAAAACAGAGATACTCATTTCATGAATTTATCATTTCAAATTGGAATTTTTGAAATATTTTTCTAGGAATTACAGAATTGCAACAAGGACAATTGGATAATTTGTCATAATTCCAATAAAAATGGTGATGTTTCATGAATCCGTTTTCATTTGTGCTTATCGCAACTACATTCGGTGCAATTTTTTATGTGTCTAATGTTTATTTCATCAATCGAATTCTCAACGAAATGCACAGCACTCATGTATTTGAAAAAGTAATTTTGACCCTTTCATTCCCAATCCGAATTACGAGACGTGCCTTATGCTTATGCATTAGAGAGGTAAAAAAGGTTGATGAATATGGATGGTGTGGAGTGGATTGCTCTCATTTATGGAGGTTTTGGGACAGTTTTTCCGGTTCACATTACCATACATGGAGCTAGATTGCGTCTAATGAATATTCCACTGCTGTTTTTTTATCGCACTCACTGATGTCGATGATTCGCGTTACAGCTCAGTTGGATGTTCTGGAAATTCCTTAAATTTTTTAAATATTGTAACAAAACGTAATATCTATTGTGAATGAAATATTTACCTTCCCAAGATTTGACAAAATACACAATTTACAAGAAAAGTATAACCAAACTAGAGATAAACACATTTTATTTTTTCTAAAGGGGTTCCAAAAAGGGCGACTACTCGAATCATTTGAAATACAATTACAATTACAAGCATATATCCAGTCATAGAGTAGGTACCCCTTCATAATACAGGCAAATAAGTTCAAAAACTAAAACCCGACTACTGAAAAATCACGATCTAAAAATTATGAAACAAGAAAATATTCTCATCTGAAATTGTTATGTACAAACTATTCAATATTTATCGTCTCATAAATAAACAACTTACACGTAATATATTTTAATGTATTTGATACATATTCATAGTGATGTTCAGAGAATAGCCGTGGTCATATGCCACCTACCCTAACAAAACAATACATTCCAAGAGTAGTAAGCGATCATAAGCTTTAGGGCAAAGTGGCATATGACCACGGCTATCCTCTGAACAATCAGCAATGGGGTGGCAGGATTCATAGGGGTAAGTTTAAATTTGCCACCCCATTGCTTCACGGTTTACCCAAAATACATAAGGATGATATTCCTGTCAGACCTGTCGTTTCTTACTGCAACTCTCCGGTTTCTAAATTAGCTTCTTGGTTAAATTCCCTCATCAAAGATGTCACCCATTTCAATAATCCTCGTTCATTGTTAAATTCATTTGACCTCACTCAAAAAATCAAAGATGTAGTGGTGCCACCAAACTCTATTTTGTTGTCTTTTGATATGGTTAATTTGTTCCCTAGTGTCCATCCAGATTATTAAGAGAGCTATTATTTAAGGCAGATGTTCTTTCTTATCATTTACCCAATTTATGCTCTTTGTTGAATACTGTTTTACAATAAAACTTCTTCCAGTTTGATAATGAATATTTTACATAAAATTCTGGCCTAGCTATATTGTAACTTGTCTCGCCTTCTGGAGATTTTTATGTCTGATTTAGAACATAACCTCAAATTCTTTCTTTTATTCAATCAAATATGTTTTCGGTACAGATATGTATATGATTGCATCGTTTTTTTCAATGGTAATCTTCAAGAAATTAATCTTTTATTGGAATATTTGAATTCCTCACACCCTTCTATACAATTTACAATGAAAATAGCAAAAAAATGATTTTCTTCCTTTCTTAGATTTATTGATCAACACTAACAATTCTAAATTTGATTTTTTGTTTCACAGGAAACCTACTCATACAGATACAGTAATTCCTTTTTCTTTATGCTACCCCAATTTCCATAAATTCGCAGCGATTAATTCTCTTTGCCATAAACTATTTAATATTCCGTTGTCCCCTGAAAGTTCCAACAATAAATGAAACATCATTAGACAAATAGGTCACAACAATGGCTTTCCCTCTCATTTAATCAACAGAATTCGTGATGAACATTCAACCAAATCCCTCAATCGTAGTTTAATTTCTATTAATAAAGCCAATAAATATTGTTCTATTCCTTATTTAGGTGAAGTTTCTCTTGATATCTCGAATATTTTCAGACGTTTCGGTAATGATATCAATTTCTCCTTTTACACTATGGATCGGATTTCCAAGATGAAGTACCTCTCGCCCACAAATCAGGCGTCTACAGAATTTCTTGTTCACAGACTGATTGTGTTGCTCAATATGTCGGACACAGTGGTAGGAGAATAAAAACAAGAGTTAAGGAACATGTTAACTAATTGAGAGTTCTAGAAACCCACACATAGATGATTATGATACTAAAAGCTCATTTGCTAACCATATTCTTAACCACCATCACATCTTTGATATTGAAACTAATTAAGATATTTCACACGTTTGCCAGAAAGGTTCTCTACTCAATTTTCTTGGAATTTTTCAGATAAATTCTGTTATAAACAATCCGAATGTTGTTTCTCTAAACGAACAAGTACAATTTGATTGCCGAAAGTTCTTTAATTCCCTTACATTTCATTTGAATTATTTCTTGCCTTGATCTTCGATAAACCGAATGTTCTGTCATTGTAGATTTGTTCGTTTGGACAGGTGTTAGTCCGGTTGGCTTCGTGTTGTGGTGGTCCTTTCTTCTGTAGAGGTCGCACTTCATGGCGTTCGTTGGAATAACTAGTCTGCCATAAACGCACTGATCTTTAATTTAATTTAATACATAGATGTTCTACTCTCAGCTATTAAATATTTGTTACAAATATGCCTAGGTGACATCTGAGCTCTTTGCATAGAATACTATTTGCTTCGGTTTGGATTTGCTTCCATTTCATCATTGTTCTGTGGATGTTGTTGTTCTTATGTCATCGCTCCATGGTGGTGTCACAGTATATAGCTAAAGACACAGTAAGCTCACTTGGCGTCGGCACTTTGATTTTTATGTTCCCGTTTGTACACTGCGCAACTCTGATTTTTATCCCTCGCGCATACCGCGTGTTACTGTGTTATTAATACTGACATTTTTCGTATACTTCGAAGAGCGATAATCGCGTACAGTCTTCGGCGCATCCTGAATTCTTTTCCTGGAGTGGATGTTACCTTGGAACATGCATTTGGGCCAAGTGAGCTAACTGCTTCTTTAGCTATAAACTGTGGTGGTGTTTTGAGAATTCAGTTTGCCTGATGGATGGCTCCTTGTGTGCTGTCATTCACCACTCATTGCTACCATTGTTCCACATATCGTCAATTCATTTTATATCGGCTGACGTCTTTAGCCTTCCTAGAATTGAAAAGGGATATAATAATTCCAAAGGCAAACCTTCACTCTGTCATTTGTTCCAAATATGAACTCTTGACTTTTAATTAATAATTTTTTACCCATCATTTTTCCTTCTCCATGTAAGTAACACATATTGTATTCCACTACTTATGGTTTAACACCTTTTCTCTTCTTTTATTGTAGAATTTTACATTCAGCTGATAATGAACATATAGAGGTTCGAAATATGTACTAATCAATGGTTTTTTACCTATCCACCATCACATAACTAATCGATTGCGATATTAAATTGTGGAGATGACTTTGAGTTTTTCTACTTCGTAAAATCATACCACTCCACTTTGAGATACAATGGAATTCTACCACAAGTTATATACGTGTTTCACGGAGTCTGGATACATTGAAGCCAGTAGCGTCTCTGGTCTGGGATCGAAATAGGTTTTAAAATATTATATAGCTTGCAACACCCCTTATTTTTGAACCCCAAATTTGAAATATCTGATTCAAATTTAAGAAAGTGAAATCACTTTGCCGATAGGCTGCTCAGGTTGATACGGTTAGGCCGTGAGTAATGTTCAATTATTGACTTTTCCTAGTTTGTCAAATTGGGCCACTAAAAAAAATTACACATCAATTAACTTGACTAGTTCAAGAATTGGGCGCCAGGCTTGCTAAAGACAAAAGCCAAAGACAAACAAAAATATACTCGATAAATGTCACCTAGCTTGTATGGGAAGGCAAATAAATATGCAAGAAATCAACTTAACAAATTTATTCCAGACAATTAGAAAAATGACTGGTTATTTTAAAAAACTTCAACAAGTGAGTGGAATTTATAAAAAAAACTAACAAGATTACTTGAAGAGTATAAAAAAATTCAATAAAACATTTGAAAAATTACATGAGTATTGAAAATTTTTGACTCTAATAAAATTTGAACATTTACAAATGTCAAGATTCCTCTAGATGTTGGTGATACAGTATATACCTGCGGAGGTCGTCAATGGAGGGAGATGAAGAAGGCTGGTTTATACGAAGCTGGTCTCAGCGGTACGACGAAGAAACTGGTCTCAGCGGTACGATGACGAATCTGGTCGTGGGTGGTTATTTATTGATTTCTGAACCCCCTTGTTAGCGTGAATTGGTTTGCTCTTCACGGACCAGGCTGAATTTGATGTGCTGTATGACCTCCCAGGGAACCAGTCCTTCTGTCTCAGTAGGTGGCTTCACTCCGTGGTATATATCATGCGAAGAAGATGATAGGAATCAAAATTTGCACAAAAAGGGAAGAACGAAGGATATCCTTTGAACCTCAAGTTTTTATGATTCAAATTATAATCTAGAGTCAAAAGATAGCATACAAAAAAAAATATGCCTCAGTCCATATATAAGACTGGAATATAGCAGTGAAAGAAAAAAATTAAGTAGCAATAAAATATGCTATTCTGGTTTTAAATTTCCAAGTTAATTTTAATCATTTAAAAAAAAATCAACAAAGAGAAAAATTCAAAACAGAACCAATCAAACCTCACCCAAAACGTTATGTTAAAATTCAGTTGAATTTTGAAACAAAGTAAGCTTTGATAAGTACCAGATATGTACCAGAAGGGTCAAAAAAATTAAATGAGTAAATGTATCCAAAAGGAAATATAAAAATTTCCTTGATACTATTTTAAAGCAAAATAATCTAAAGTTGCCAGAGAAAAAATATAGTATTTTAAAGCAAAATACTCAAATGTAGCCAGAGAAAAATACAGTATTTTAAAGCAAAATACTCTAAAGGTTGCCAGAGAAAAATATAGTATTTTAAAGCAAAATACTCTAAAGGTTGCCAGAGAAAAAATATAGTATTTTAAAGCAAAATACTCAAATATTACCAGAGAAAAAATATAGTATTTTAAAGAAAAATACTTAAATGTTGCAAGAGAAAAAATATAGTATTTTAAAGCAAAATACTTGAATGTTGCCAGAGAAAAAATATACAATGTTAAAGCAAGTACCAAAGGAAAATATAGCGTTAGGAACCAAAATAATAATCAGGTCCTAGGGCAAAAATATACTATTCAGTTAAGATAGGAAGAGAGCGACTACACGTCTGCCAGTGACAACTCTCTTAGATGAAGATAAAGTGAAGTAATTCTTTTTATTGAAGAATTTTCAGAGATAAACCGAAGAGGGAGACCGCACGTCTTCCAGTGGGCACAACTCTCTTAGATAAAGATAATTTCGAAATAGGGCGGCAATTCCCTTTTCGAATCGATAAGCCAGGTAATTCTCAAAAAATTTAATGAATCTTCCTGCTCTTGGCGACAAGGTAGTAACTGAAATGAATTGATTCTGAAACGATCAAAAATCAATAACCCTCGCTGTGAATTGAATGAAGTAAATCGATAAAAAGAACCTATTGAAGGTGAATCAAATTTTATGCTTGAGGAATATAGTAAATCGAGTGTTCTGAGACAAGTTAAGCGGAGGTACAATCCTCTCCAGAAGCAATTCTTTCTCAAGAGAAAACCAAAATAATCTCATAAACGTATAGTTATGAAATTAAATAAAAAAATGCTTACCAGAGAGCTGTCCTATAAGGTACTGCAGAACTGTCCCAGAAAAGTCGAATACACCCTTTGCAATCGGAATCCTTGGAATAATCACCCTGGTCCTGTGAGGTAAGCGCTAGTCCACTCGAAATTACCAATTATCTGGTACCTAAAAATGGACTGAACTGATATCCAAAAAAAAATTTGTCCCCAATCGTCTGAACGGATACTACGTCAACCACATAGACATGTGCCGTAAAATATTTGTCAAAATGGCCGAAATATATTTTTTTGTTTTATTTTCTTTACAATCTAAACTACAAATCAACCTTGATAGGAATTAGCCAAAGGGAATATCATATACGATATATGAGATATAAAAAAATATGAAGATAATTTGATCGTAAATTTACTGATAATTCCAAAGGTGACGGAAATCTAACAGTATAGAATATATACTTGACCTTCAATTACCATGCAAAACTTCCAAGAATTTGAATATTACAAGCAGATAAAAAGCAGAAAAATATGTTGTACTACAACATTGATTGCAAAATAAGGAAAATGATTATACTCCACCAATTTCAACAGTGATAGCTATTCAATTCACAAATCATAACGTACCAGAATTGATTCATTCAGCCCACCTGCCTTTGTCGAGGTTCAATCGAAGAAAGAGGACGATCATCCTTTCACCAATTCCCTGTTTTCTCAAAAAAAAACATTCTTGGTTTTTTCTCTATTTAAAAACACTTATGGAAAAAACAACTGTTTGACGACATGAAATACAACTGTCATGAATATGACGGTCGATAATAACGAGCGCATTTTCGCAGTTCACGATCTGAGCAGTGACTACTGACCCGTACCACCGTAAAGATAACCGGAAAAATTATGAGAAATTGGTTATGTATAGAAAGTAACAAAAAATTAATTACAAGCTTTGTTGTAATTTGTTGAAAAATATAGCTTTTTTCGACCATGGGAAAATGAAATTATGATTCGATTGCCAATCAATAGGTACATACTTCCTCGTTTATGGCCTATTTTTTATTTTAACGTATTTTTTTAATATTTAAATATCTAAATAAAATTAGTTATCTCCGCCTCTGCTGCTCAAAGGATTCCGCCTCAAGACTGGAAAACTTGTTTTTTATGCTTCTGCAATTGATTATGGATGAACTATACTTCCAGCTTATGTCATTATTATTACACACGTTTAGTGTTTCTTCATTCAATTTCAACATATGTACCATCATAGTCTTTAATGAAATACGTATTTATTATACAGTGCTAGTCAAAAGTCCCCTCCCCCCCTCATATCTTTTGAACGGGTATACTTATAATAATGAAATTTGGAGGGTGAAAATAAACGGATGTAGGCTTCTCAACTGGTCATAACAGGTGACGCAATAGTCATAAATGACGTCACAAGGCCACTGTGACCAATAATTTTAAATGGGACCCTATGGCAAGTGACAGCTCGTTTGAAAGGTATTGAAAATACCTATTCAGTCATACCAATTTTGTTTGGGTTTCGGCTGATTTTGATTGATAAATTGAAGAAATACGAAAATTATAGTTTCGCATTTAATTAATAAAGATTTAAGAACCAGTTCTTATAATAAGTGTTCAAAATGTGCTCCATCTACTTCCTGGCAGTAATGCATCCTATTGCTAAACTCTTGTCGTACTCGTCCCAGTGTGTCAGCGGAAATTGCCCTACATTCTTCAACAATTCGTTGTTTCAGAATGGCAATACTGTCAGGTGCTGTAGCGTAAACCTTAGATTTCAAGTACCCCCATAGAAAAAAATCTAATGGTGTAAGGTCCGGTGACCGAGCTGGCCATTCGATCGAACCTCGTCGTCCAATCCATCTACCACGATATTCTTCATCTAGGTAACGTCTTACTGCACCGTAATAGTGTGCAGGAGCACCATCTTGTTGAAACGTTATTTCCAAGTTGTCGAATTCATCTGGATTATCTTCTAGAATTTCAAGAATTAACGCCTCAATATCATTTTGTAACATCTCCAGATACAATTCACCGGTTAAGTTAGCATTGAGAAAAAGAGGCCCAACTATGTGGTTTCCCAAAATACCTGCCCAAACATTTACTTTTTCTGGAAATTGAGTATGTTTTTCACGAAAGATGTGAGGATTTGTGTCACTCACCTCACATTTTGGTTTCCCAAAATACCTCCAATTGTCTGTATGTAGCCTGGTTGTTGGTTCATTTTATTGGACATAGTTTCACAGAATTCTAGTCTTCGGTCGGGGTCATCATCTGAAAGTTGGTGCACCATTTTTAATTTGTATGGATGAAATTTGTTTCTAGCCAACACCCTATGTACTGTCCTTTGACTGACTTCACAGATAGACGCAACTTGGGCTGTGGAAGAAGTAGGGTTTACTACCATTTCTCCAATTATGTAAATTTTTTTGTCATCACTAATTGTTGGTCGACCAGATCGTTTGGCATCTTGAACACTACCTGATGCTTCAAACTTCCGAAGAAGCTCCCTCAAATAAACCCTCGATATAGGGCGATCGGGGTATCTCTCATTAAACAGTCGTTCCGCTGCATGGAAATTGTTTCTACATTCACCAATTATTAAGATAGCTGCTACTTTGTCGGCTACAGTACGTCTCGTTAAACAATAGCTTAGGTAAATTTTCAAGGTATAAACACTTTTGACAAGTAGAGAATTCAAAAACGTCAACCTTTTTGACAATTAACCAGAGGCGTACTTTAAAATCTTTATTAATTAAATGCGAAACTATAATTTTCGTATTTCTTCAATTTATCAATCAAAATCAGCCGAAACCCAAACAAAATTGGTATGACTGAATAGGTATTTTCAATACCTTTCAAACGAGCTGTCACTTGCCATAGGGTCCCATTTAAAATTATTGGTCACAGTGGCCTTGTGACGTCATTTATGACTATTGCGTCACCTGTTATGACCAGTTGAGAAGCCTACATCCGTTTATTTCCACCCTCCAAATTTCATTATTATAAGTATACCCGTTCAAAAGATACGAGGGGGGGAGGGACTTTTGACTAGCACTGTATATGTATTTTGTGTAGGTTTGGAGAGAAAATATGTTTGGCTCACATCTGAGGCGTGATTTTCGAAATAATAATTATAAATGATTTATTCACACTCACATTTACAGTAATTTACAGAATATAAAGTAAAATAAAATAGGTGTATGAATAAATAGACAATACCTACGAGATGCATATCTAATACATTATAAAATACAAAATACAGGTAGATCTAAGTAGTATGAAATACGATTCGATAATATAAAATTACATATAAATATAGTTAAGTTAAGTTAACAGCCTATAATAGTATATAAATATAACAATAAAATAAAAGTAAGATTGGTATGTAAACTGTGAGATTGGTATATTAGAAAATTTAAAGAACCAGAATAGGAGAAAAATCTTCAAATTTCAAATTCCAAGAACTGAGCAAATATAAAGTGGTGGTGAATCATAAATAAATTTTTTTAGGGACTTTTTAAAACGACGAATTGTTGGTTCATTTTTTATTTTTTTTGGAATGTTGTTGAAGGCTTTTGGTCCCATATACTGATAGCTGCATTGTCCAATTGACTTATTCATAAGCGGGAGAATGAATTTGTTCTTTTTTCGTGTCTCATATTTGTGGGAGTGAGTGATCAGCTCTATTGAGTGTGAGTACTGTGTTGTCGCTAGTTTGAGGAAATATGGTTCTCTTAGATCGAAAACGTTTGCCAGTTTGTATAGTGCTCCGGTCGAGTAGCGGTTATTTTCGTTGAACATTATTTTTAAAAATCTCCTTTGAATAATTTCTAAAGGTTTCAAGCATGTTTTGTATACACCACCCCATCCGATGATGCCGTAGTTCAAGTGAGATTCGGTTAAGCTATGGTAAAGGATTTTGTTTTTGTTTAGGGTTTAGTATAGATGACACTTGTTTGTACTTAAAAAGTACTCTTCGGAGTTTTTTGAGTAGATAATCTACGTGGACGTCCCATCTAAGGTGACTGTCTATCATTATTCCCAAGTATTTGACGCTCTTTGGTTATAAGATCTCAAAGTCATCTCCTATTGAAATTTTTTTGAACCTTGGGAAATTCACGGACAGACTACAAAAGGGTGGTTAAAGCTTTTTTTGGCATTATAGATAATTTCCTGTTATCAAACCACTTTTTTATTTGGATAAGATCGTTTTCAGCTTCATTTTTCAGGTCACTCCAGTTGTCATCTTCGTAATATATAACAGTATCATCTGCGAAGCTGGTTATGCTACCTTGTGTGTCTGCAGAGAATGGATTATTCAAATAAACATTAAAAAGTAGAGGTCCCAAGACCATTTCTTGGGGTACACCGCATACTATTATCCGCTTTCTACTAACTATGGTGTTGATTTTTGTTTGTTGTTCTCTGCCGGTTAGATATGACTTGAAAAGGTTTTGTGCTGTGCCTCTTACTCCTAGATCATCTAGGCTATTTAAGAGAATAGTATGGTCAACAGTATCAAAAGCCTTTGTTAGATCTAGGAAAATTGCCATGGACAGTTTTTTATTATCTATGGCCTTATATATTTTTCCTGTGAGTTCCTTTATTGCATCATCTGTGGACTTTCTTTCTCTGAAGCCATATTGTGCTTCTGATAGTAATTTGTTTTTATTTAGAAAACTGCTGAGTCTTCTTTTGATCATCTTTTCTAGGATCTTGCTGAGGTTAGAGATAAGAGCGATTGGTCTATGATTTGAGACTTCGGTTTTGTCGCCATTTTTGTATACAGGTATGACAGTGGATAGTTTGAATGCAGCAGGAAAGTACCCCCTTGAAAATTATTTATTAATTATGCATGTTAGTGGTTCAGTTATATATTTTGAAATTATTTTCAGCGTCTCTGATTTGTAACCGTCGGGTCCCGATGATTTTTTGTTTTTTAATTGTGAGATAGTACTCATTACCTCGCTCGGGTCACTTGGAAAGAGGGATAGTGTGCTGGCCGATTTGTTCCTTATTTCTTTATAATTTGTATGTTGTTTAATTTTATTTGCTGATTCATTTCCTATGTTGGTGAAAAAAGAATTGAATTCTTCAGAAATTTCTTTTGGATTATGGGTAACATTTCTGTTCGCGGTTTGTATTGATGCTATTCCACTAGATCTTTTGGGTGTTGTTGATTCGTTAATTACTTCCCACAAGTGCTTTGAGCTGGTCTTTTCTTCTATTTTACGTTTGTAATAACTCACTTCAATTTCTTTAATCAATTTTCCATGTACTTTTTTGCAGGTTTTTTTTAATTTTTTTTTTTTTATTTATAGATCTCAGTAATGATGCGGTTATCCATTTTTTCCTTTTAATGTCTCTGTTTTTTTCCTTACCTTTGTTGTGGATCTATATATAGCGTTGTCGATTATTTCGATAAATTCAGATACGGATCTATCCAGATCGTCAATTCCATAGAATTTTTCCCAATCTATATGTTCCATATTTTTCTTGTGTTATTGTTTGTTCATTTGTAAATATTATTTGTAGAAATGTAGTGTAATGGTCTGTAATACAGGTTTCTATTGTCATTGGAATTAATGAGTCAATGTTTTCACTCTTTGAATTAATGAATATGTGGTCTAGACAAGTACCTGAATCTGGTCTAGTAGGTGTATTTATTGCTGAGATGTATCCATGTTCTTCTAGTGTGTTCAGGTATGTTTGGGAATCTTCTGTAGTTCCGATTAAATCTATATTTATGTCACCAATAAACACACTATAAGTAAATTTTTTTAATTGGTTATTCATTATATTGCTCAGTTCTTCTAAGAAGGGTTCAATTTGTCGGTTTGACGGTGATCTGTAGAGTGCATTCATGACAATAATTTCCCCGTATTATAGCTTGTAACTGTAGAAAATAAGTGCCATTAATTTCAAAAGTCTTGTGTGAGTGGTAGAGATTTGACTTTATGAAGAGTACCACTCCATCATTTTTATTTAAATTACCAAAGTTATAGAGGGTTCTATATCCTTTTATGTTGTATACTCCTATGTCATCTATAATTCGAGTTTCAGTAAGTATTATGCAGTCTATTGTTGTATCTAGTTCTTCTAAATGATTCCCAATTAGCAAAACTGCGAGCAACAGCTTACAATATTATATATATATATATATATATATATATATATGAAAGGGAGGAATATCAAAGGGACTGTTGAAAACAAAATGGAAAAAATTTAATGGACACAGCCCTCAAAGCAAAGTGTTAACCATAGACACGAGATTCGGGCTTTCGGCCCTCATCAGTACGGTGAAGAAGTGCAAGGATGAACAACACTTGGTAGTGAACGACAAATCAACGGGGTTAACAAACAGAAGCCAGCTGCACATCTGTGGTTTTGGTTAGCAGACCCTGCATTCCAGGGCAACAACCAACGTCACCAAGAAGGCAGCCATATCCACCTGCGTGACATCTGAGTCCAGGAATATCGAGGGGACTTTTCCATTAAATTTCTTTCATTTTATATATATATATATATATATATGAATATATATATATATATATATATATGAATATATATATATATATATATATATATATATATATATCTATATATATATGTATATATATATATATATATCTATATATATATATTACGAATGTGCTAATTAAGCTCTTTCATTTGATATCAAACTCGTCATCATGAAACATTTTTTTTTCAGTTCATGACTTTATGTCCTCTAGAGGGCGCCATATACAATTCAATGTAAAATTACATAACCTACGAGCAAGACGTTTTCAACGATACTTTATTTGTCAAATTATGATAAGTAGTTGAGGGAACAGATGTATATACATACCGGTCAAAATCATAACCCTCCTTTATGCTTTGCCGTAGTCGGGTAAAAATAGGATGGAATATCTCGCGACGTATTGATCCGGTTCACTGGAAAATTATTTTATCGTCATGAAATGCCATTTCATATATGCAAATGATGAGTTATGGAGGATTTTCTTGGAAGAACAGTTATAGAATAAAGAATATTGTTAGAATAAAGTAATTAGATAGGCAAGGAAAAACGTGTTTCCCACACAATGTGTTTTTTTTATCTCCTCGTCTGCAAGAATTAAATTGTTGTATTTTTCTTCGACAAATTATTATTCTGTGGTTCAAGAAGAAGAACTTGTCAAATATATTAGCACAGATAGTGGTTTTGAGAGATTTCATTAGTACAGCTTGGGTAAAGCGAGTGATGTTTTCACAGTTGTTTTGCAGATGTTAGATAATACAGTATATTCATGTACTGATCGGAGAAGAGCAGTTCGATTTGAGATTTGCAACGAGACATATCTTTCTTCCCAAGCATTCAATTTAGCTTCATGGGCCTTGCCAACCGGGGTTTCAGTACAATTTAAATATTAAAGTTTCTATGAGTATCCTTCATTCCGTAAGTTTAGAAGTTATGTCAGAGACCTAAAAGCCACAGAATAATTCATTGAGCTAAGCTAATAAATCTTATATCCGTTTCAAGCTTTTTTTTTATTATTGAAAGAGAATACTGAAAAGGAGTATGAGGAGTTAGAGTTTTCAAAAGAAGAAGAAGTCTTTTAGAAATTGAGAATCCGAAAGTATAGAATCGATCCTAGTGCCCAAGTAACCAGAGTTCTTCCAGTCTAGCGATGGTCCATAGTCTTCAAGGTAAGAATTATAAGGGAAATAATTTTGGTGATTTTTTAACAAATCCTATATCGAATCCACGCCAGCACAACTCCTTCGAAGGGAATTTGGTTTCGTAAGCGCTCGGCGATCAGAAATACAGTAGAATTTCAAGAACTATGTTTTTTTCCTGAGGATATTATTCTAATTAATTTATAAAAAGATCAGAGATACATGAACGCATCTTCTGATACAAAATTTTATTGCTTGAGAAATATGAAATTTTCCTTAGAATAGTTGGCTGTGAATTGGTGGTAGATAATTTTTTTTTTAATAATTTCCAAAATACTCTCGAGTATTGTTATCATGTGAGTGATAACTTGTTCGCTGAAACAAAGTTTTTTTTCTATACTCGGAATATAATGGCAATGCAATGATAATTTTTAACCCTCTTCAATTATTTCATCAGAGGAAAATACTGATATGAAATATTGTTGATCAACTTCATGATAATTTCTCCAATTGCAGAGGTATATTTTTCCTATTCTGGGGGCTTCTTCATTGGCTTCTCAAAAGGTATTTTGAGTAGAAGCGTTCATTCTGTCCAATAAACTGAAGGTGTAAATAGGTAAAATTTCCTCAATATTAGTCGACTGGTGATCAGATAATTGTAACTTTTATCTATACAATGTTAACTTTCAAATGTGAGAGATAGATTTTGGCCTATATATGGGCGTAATATGGCGAAAAAAGTTGTAAGAGAATGTGTCACATGTTTTAAAGTTCAACCAACTTCTCAAGAATATGTAATGGGTAATTTACCTGAATGTAGAGCAAACTTATATTCTCCGTTTTTTCATACGGGTGTCGATCATGCAGGACCATTCCTATTGAAAGATCGAAACACAAGAGGTGCTAAGCTCATCAAAGGATATGTCTGCTTATTCATTTGTTTGAGTACGAAAGCTATTAATCTTGAAGTCGACTCTGAACTAACCACAAAAGCATTTTTAGCAACTTTAAAACGATTCATCAGCCGACGCGGAAAACCACTCGAAATTTACTCGGATAAACGGGAAATTTTTTGTAGGAGCTTGCGCAGAACTGAAAAAATTACAAGCTTACTTGACTGATGACATGGAAAATATTTCAAATTTTTTAACAGCTGACAATATAACGTGGCATTTTATACCTGCTCGATCACCAAATTTTGGAGGCCTCTGGGAAGCAGGAATAAAAAGAGCTGAATTCCATTTGAAAAGAGTAGTCGGTAATGCACATTTGAATTTTGAAGATACAATATTGACTCAGATTGAATCAGTTCTCAATTCCTCTTTGTCCTCTAACTTCCAATCCAGAAGATACAAATCTTCTCACCCCTTCTCACTTTCTGGTTGAAAGACGTCTAACAGGAATTCAAGAAACTATCTATACAGAAATACCTGAGAATCAATTAAATAAATTTAAAAAAGTCCAAAAAATTGTACATCACTTCTGGTCCCGGTGGTACAAGGAATACATCAGCGAGTTGCAAGTTCGAGTCAAGTGGAAAAACAACGCACAAAAGTATCTGAAGATAGGCGCTTTAGTACTGGTGAAGGAGAACTACTTCTCCACTTCAATGGCCTTTAGGAAAAATCGTACAACTTCATCCCGGAAACGACGGCATAGCAAGAGTAGCCAGTGTGAAGGTCCGCAATGAAGTCGTTAAAAGAGCCTCTTCGAAAATATTTGTTCTTCCAATTGACTGTTGAAAAATAAATCAATTCGTTCATTTATATGTAGTTGACATTACTACTTTCAATTGTTTCATTGATTTTTCCTTTTACTTTACTTGTTGGAATATTTCAAGGCGGCCGGCATGTTAAGGCATCGCATATTTTTCCTCAGTTCGAGGTACATACTGTCATGTTTTCTTGTAGCCATGGAAAAGGAAAAATCAAATAACACGGATGTCATTGCTCAGATTTCAAATAAGTCAACATCATTTACCAAATAGGAATTGAACTAGAAATGAAAAATTCGAATATACAGTCCTCAGGAACCAAAAGTTCCATATAAGCAGAAAGAACTGAAAGTTCCCAACAGTTTGAAATTAATCAAATCGGTCAACGACACTAGAAAATTAGACTGCCCGGAGAGTATGATTATCCACAAAAACCTTAATAAACATTGTTAGATAATGTTAATATTTATTTAGTTATCGAAATGCGCATATAGGTGTGAAGTGAATTAGTAAGGTAAAGGGGTTACTTGTGCAATTTTGTTACATATGAGTCGTTAGCTGGATTGAAGTCGCCATCAGTTCTTTTTTCACTGAACGCCGATTCATTAGAAATTCACCTGTAGTACTATATACTATATACTATATGCTGTGTTGTTTTCATGAAGTGTGAATAACTGCATCGAGAATGTTTGAACTTATACATAGTTGATGACGTGGTATATTATCGTACGCCAAGTGCGCTTCTCCTGCGCTAATTTATAGATTACAAACAGGTTGTCTGGATTTGATCGTCCCGCAGCAATACCACTCTGCACTCTGCTTCCCAATTCCCCCTACAAGATCGAATCCCAGGAACATGATATTATTGGGAATTGAGGAAATATGCAATTCCCAGGAAAATCAGAACAGATTAATTCATGCAATTGTGTCGTATACTCGAAATAGTGGAGTGAAATAGTCGGAGGCAGCTGCAATCCGAAACGATGGAGTAATCAGCTCAGCGTGGCATATGGTGCAAGTCCCATTTCTCGATGTTATAAACATGTGTAATATGTTACATGTTGGTGATGATTGGTTGAGGAGATATACATTGAAATCTGAATTGAATGAGACAAGTCCATCAACTGGAAATAATCACATTAATTTTGTTATTGATTGGCTAGCAGATACGATTGTTTCCGCCGCCCCTGCGTTTTGAGGGCCTACTTATCTACCACACACAGAGGGTGCGAGGGTGGACCGAGACGCTTACCATTTCACTTCAAGTCGAGAGTCGATCACGTTCACATATGTATTAAGTACCATCTATACAGTAACCAGACTTTTCTATTCATTGTTATTTCTTGCGTTTCAAATAAACCAGTGGAAATCAGTGCTCAATAATTCCTACATCATACAGTCCACCAATATTATCAATTTCAACGATCACAGGCTAGATCAATAATATTTCTGTGCTGAATTTCCGAAATGACAAAGGAATACCTTCCCTTGAAAAATGTATCTGATATTTTGGGTTTCACTACTTTTTGTAGGAAAACCCAAAAATGTTAACCAATATCTCGAAATTTGTTTGCAACGTTTGGAATGGCTTGTTCAATAATAGGTTGTTCTATAACTGAAGAAAAGTGATAGTTTTCTATTCAATGGAAATTCAATTAATTTACTTCGTTACTGAAAGATATCTGTTTAAGATTCACTACTTTACGTTTATTCTCAGTTGTTGTGGATTGTTGGATAATATTCCAGAGAGTTCTACTTCAATTGCTTGAATCATTGACGTTTTGGGCAAAATCACATTCTCCATCCTTAAATGACATCCAGTTGATTCGAACTGGACCCAATTGGCGGAAAATTTATAAAACAGAAGATATAGATATGGCTACGCATATTTTGATTTCTAAAATAAAGCTGTGAAAATGGCCACAACAGATATTATTCACGAAAATAAATTAAAAAAACTTCACTTGGATCACTTCAGGGTTGGTAATATATTTACAAAAGAAACAAAAACTACAGAGAACACCACATCGATCCAAATATAAACTGAAAGAAGGAGAGTTAAAAGTAAAAAACAAGCTTAATAAACTTTTAACACAAACAAAAATTATTATTTCAAGGATGAGTTCGAAAAAATCAATAAAGATGGTAAATCATTGTAGAAGACAATAAACAAATAAAATAAAAACGACATAAAAATATCAAATGAGAACAAAAAATCAATCACCGATGAAAAACAAATAGCAAATAGTTTCAATAGCTATTTTAAAAAATATTAGCGATGATCTAGCAAACAAAATAACTATACCTGCTACATCGGTAGTTGAAAGAAAACAAGTTGATTCATCAATATTCATTTACAACACAGATTAAACTAAGTTGAGAGTATAATTAATGAACTGAAACTGTAACAAGTTAAGTACGTGATCAAAAGCCCAGGCTATTTAGTAAAGAGCGGAGTGTGGAGTTCTTTGGACCGCCTTGCTAGTTTCAGATTTATTTATGTTTCAAGCAAAGGTTTTTCAGTAATTGTTAATTTGAATGGACGCCGGAATTCTTTGTTCAATTAGGATGAAAATTCAAACTTCCTAGCAAATAATAATTGCAAATCTAATAATGTTATCTCCTGTAAATTAGTACAACAATAAAACAAATACGAAATTTTTACTAGTTTATTAACAAAGAATATACCTATATAAGTTGACAATCAGTATATACAAAAGTTCATGTATGTGCTATAATACAATTGAGTTTTTTCACGTGGTCATATGATTCCAGGAATATTGTGTGTCTCTGCTGAACCTGTCGGTTTCCATCGACGACAATGTACCTCTGATTGAGCGGACGTACCAATGGCTGCTGGGCGACCAATCCGGTTGAACAGATAATCATCAACTTTTTATCCGTGCAATGATTGTTCTCAGCAATATGTCATGAAAAACAATATTGATGGTGTCAGGATTGTATTTACTGATGAATTCAACTTCTTGAAATTTGGAATTACACAATACACTCTTCAACGCACGGTTGTTATAGATGAGTATAATCTCATTAAGAGATAGTCGCTTAAAATTATTCGAACATAAAAATCAGTTTGTGCTGAGATTTGTCATTATATTAATACTGAAATTGAAGAATCAAGATAAATTTTGACATAGACAAAAATTTTTAAAAAAAAAAGGTTTTCCAATTTAAAAAAAAAATATCCAAAAATGACTTCAATTGCAATGATATTTATGGGAAGTGTATGAGAATTATGTTGACCAATCCTCAAATAATTATTCATGAAGTTTTCTTTATGATAAAAGAATATTCCAAACTCCAAAGTATTATATATATATATATATATATATATATATATATATATATATGAATTTAGTAACGACTGGAGAAGCAAAATCAGCTCTGTGTAATTATCACAATCAGAACTATCAAGATACACTTAGACATGAAAATTTAATAGTCATTTAACTATATTTTTTCTTTCACAAAAAATTTACATATTTTAGGACCCTGAAGAAGTTTCAAAATTGAAACGAAAGCTCGGTCCAACGTATTAAAGAGTTTTCATAGTTCAACACTTGTGCTGACTGAAGATCCCGTTATTCCCACTGTTTATATATATATATATATATATATATTATATATATATATATATATATATATATATATATATATATATATATATATATATACATATATATGGTCGCTTCACTTAGGTCAGAAGCAAAAATCACTGCTCTGTGATAATTATCACAAAATCAGAAACTATCCAAAGAATACACCCCCAAGACCATGAAAAATGTATAGTATTCAACTATATCATATTCTTCTTGTGATCAACACAAAAAAATATATCTCAAATGCAGTGTAAATGATATCAGAATATTTGAGAAACACTCTCTCCACCCAAATGAACCCTTGTCAGAGAAAGCAATGAACGCAAAGGAGACTAAACACATATATCTTGATTCAATTTGATTATATTACATGTGATTTCAGCACTCGCCTATTTCACTGACTTCACCGAGATGACAAGGCTCCATTTTCTAAATTTCACCACGTTTCCATTCAACTGATTTCCTCTATCCGACAGAGTGTGTCTTTCCCTGAACGACTGATTTACTCCAATCGGATCTTCCCCAAGATTGGTTAACTTGTTGAATAAATACGCAGTATACTCTCAACACAACATGTGACATTTTTAATTCCATCTGAATTCATTTGAAAAATAAATATGGTACTGCACTGGAGTCGAATCGTCTGCCCGACCTGAATAACTTGTTTGCTGTGTACTGACCAAGGATTAGCGATGAATCATGATAACGAAATTTATGAAGAATTATTCCACGTTCTCGTGAGACAATATTGCTACATGACTTCTATATTTAAATGGTCAAAAATATTACTACACACCTATCACACTATAATTCACTGCTTTGAAATCACTTTTGCAGAACAAAGGGAGATGCTCTAATTCATTAGTTATTTAAACACGAACAAATTTTAGTCCTTCACGCAATGGCTGTCGAGTTCAAAAAACACAAGCTGTCCCGCTCAAAGATAGAGAGACAAGGGCGAGCATGGCTCGTCCTTTCGAAAACCAAATTGCTAAACCCTCCTACGTGCTGTCAAATGCTTTGCGTTCTTCTTCTCTCTGGCTCTAATGACTGTTTGCCGTTAGATGGCTTTAAGATTTGCAATAGTGATTCTTAGATTGGAATTGATAAGATAACTTGAGCTACTCTAAGTTATCTTGTTTCTCTGAGCGTATCAATAAGAAATGTAACAGATTTATCGTTACAAAACCTAATAAGACCCTATACCTAGAGCGTTTTCCCACATTCTCTGATAAAAGAGGTCTGATAAACCTATTCTCAAGAAGGGAGATTGTATGAACATGTCGAGTTATCCACCGATAACCTTCGTCTCAAACATTGCAAAAAACGAATAATAGATTCATGAATAAACATAAACTCATATCAGACAAACAATTTGGTTTTAAACAAGGTATATAACTGAAAATGCTATCGTGTTTTTACAAAAACATCTACTCAAAGTTAGATAAAAATAAAATAATTATTAAAAAAACTTTTTAAAGACAAGCTTTTATTCAAATGCACTAATGAGTGAAAAATGATAGCTTTGTATGTGCGACGTAGGTTATTCCGTGAGTTATAGATTCAAAAGCTTGTCGCTTCTGAATTCCAACAGAAAACTTTGCGCGACAAGTTTTTGAATCTATAACTCACGGAATAACCTACGTCGCCCATCCAAAGCTATTATTTTTTACTTTTCAGAGCATTTGAATAAAAGCTTGTCTTTAAAAAGGTTTTTTTATTAATTATTTTATTTTGTGCTTTTTAGTAAGTATACATTAATCTATGCATTTTTGTTAATGCATAGTCATTATGAGGCCTTTTTCTGAGCTATATACTTCTTCAATGAGGAGACCTTCTGAAGATAAACTCCTACGCCATCTTCAATTTATGAATTCTGACAGAAAAACAATAATCTTGATAATTCATAATCTCTGACCCCAAAAACCCCGACATACCAATTTTGAATGAATGTTCCATTATCACAACCATGTGGAGCCGCCATCTTGGATTTATGAATTTTGAGAATAAATTCATAGTCTTTGACCCCGAAAACCTCCCCATACCAATTTTTAATAGAATCGGACCATAATTACAAAACTCGTTTGCCATCTTAGAGCCGCCATCTTGAATTTGTGAATTTTGAAAAAAAAACATAATCTCCGACCCTGAAAACCCCCACATATTAATTTTGAGTCGAATCGGACCATAAACACAAACTCGTCCGCATCTTAGAGCCGCCATCTTGAACATGTGAATTTCGAAAGAAAATTCCTAATCTCCGACCTCGAAAATCCCCACATACTGATTTTGAGTCGAATCGGATCATAAAACAAATCTCGTCCGCCATCTTAGAGCCACCATCTTGTTTATTCTTTCTTAAAAATTGCATAATGCATTGTCACAGGAACACCTGCCAAATTTCACGTCAATCGGGCAACTGGAAGTGGATCAAATTTGATGACAAACAAATAAAAGCTTGTAATAAATCGTCACTCTGTGTGTTCCTCGATTTAGCAAAGGCCTTCGATACTGTAGACCATAATATTTTGATCATCATACTCAAAAACCTCGGATTCAGAGGTGTAGCATTCGATCTTTTGAATACATACATAGTAACAGAGTTCAATATGTCGAGGTGAATGATTCATTGAGCGAACCTGCCTATGTGAAATATGGTATACCACAAGGCATAGTCCTGGGAACAATTCTTTTTTCTATCTACCTAAACGGCCTCCTGAATCTTTAAAGCTCTGGTATTGTATCCTCTTTCGCTGATGATACCGTTATTTTATACGAAGCTGACAGTTGAAAAAAAAGTTAGGGAAACTGCTGAAAATGACATAATGAAGATTAAATCTTGGTTCGATGAAATGTCTCTGACCATTAATTTAGAAAAAACAAAATATGTACCTTCTGGCTTCAATGCAACCAACATTGCAATTACACACATTAGAGATAAAGATGAATGATGGAAAAGTAATATTGAAAAAGTCAATATATAAAATATCTGGGAGTGAAATTGATAGAAGCCTGAAATGGGACATTCATATAAAATCCATAGTGAAAAACCTGAGATCGAAAATTCTGAACATCTCCTGCCTGAAAACGGTCTTTCACTCACTAGTTGAATCCCACATATCATAGGGTATTACAGGATGGGGAGCAGCACACAAGAATCAACTGAAACAGCTATAGATCATTAAAAAAAATATAAAAATAAAATACCTGAAAAAAAATACATATTCCACCGATCTTCTTTTCAAAGGAACTGGCATCATGGATATTAGGCAACTATATCTTCAGAAAATATTTTGTCCAGCACTAAAAACAGAATGATCTGACTTCTATTCAACACGAATATGAAACAAAACAAAGAATAATTATGCAAACACAAACAATAAGAACTAAAAAATCCATATCACAAAAATCATATTTATTCCTTGCTCCGCCATAAAATGAGATATATTACTTTTGGAAAACACGCAAAAAAAGAATTGAAAAAGTGGTTACAGAATACTACATAGTTTTGTTGAAACCATTCAACACTAAGATCTTGTTCTACAGGGGACTTATTAAAAAGCCCGAGGGTACTCAGTACTCACCTACAAATAAGGGACTCTTTCTGACTGTATACATCTACACTTCTGCAGGAAATATTAAAACAAAATTTAAAAATTATTGGTCTCACTAATTCAATAAATCGAAATCTAATAAAAAGTGTAGATGAGTTTGTTTAATTAAAGATAATTTTATCCCGCATTATCCATAATATTCTAGTTCTATAAACTATTCTATTGAAATATTGATATTAGATCAATTCTTCTTATCAATTCTACTGTACTCAAATATTTATATTAAATCAATTCTTCCTTTTATACTATTGCTAAAATATTTTTTATTGTATTTTTACCTTTTTCCACTTTTATTCTTACATATTTATGAAAGAACTATATTAATATGTGATTTGGATTCAAAAAGTTTTCACTCACGCACAAGTCGAAAGACTTCAGTGGGTTTTCCAATTCATTATCATGTCTCCAGTTTATATGAGAATAATATACCTGTAATTGATTTGAATTTGAAAATAACTTATTATTATTATTGCAACAATTTCAAAACAAACGCACACTAATATAACTATCCAACTAGAATTTGAAAATAAATTATTATTATTATTATTGCAACAATTTCAGAACAAACGCACACTATTATATCTATCCTCTAGAAAATAGACATAAAACGATGAAGTTTGAGGAATCCTCTTCTCATTCAATTATATTGCAGAATTGAGGCACTATTTGCTCCTGGAGTATAATAACAGCATTGAAGAATGTAACTCCTCAAATCATTCCATCACAATGTCCAGAAATACCCTCGAATCAATCCCATCTCGATTTTGGGAGTCACGGTGTCCAATAATATGTCTTGGCCTGACCATGTTGCTAACATCGCTAAATCAGCAAGCCAGTGGCTGGGTTTTCTATAGAGAGCAAGAAAGTTCTTTACTCCTGACCAACAGTTGACGACGTACATGGCTCAAATCCGATTTCTGCTGGTGTATTTCTCGCACTTATGGGGTTCGGCACCAAAGCATTCGCTTCGTCTTCTAGATTCCATACAGAAAAGGGCCATTTGGTTGATAAATAATCCAACCCTCTACCCACTGGAACATAGAAGAAGAGTTGCAGACCTGACATTATTCTACAAATATTTTCACGGCAGAGTCTCCAGAAAAATTAAAAATCTCATACCACCACTGGCCACATTCTACCGAAGAATTCGGCACACTGATCAGTCTCACCCATTAACTGTCAAGATTGACACGGCAAGGACCACTCTCCATCAACTATCATTCTTTTATAGGGCTGCTACGGATTGGAACAAGCTCCCGAAACCAATTTTCCCAGAGAACTATAACCTACAGCTCTACAGAAAGAGAGTCCACAATCATCTCCTTTCTTTATTCCTGCCCCCTTCCGATGGTCGCACTGTGGGACACCCGCTGCCCACGCGATAGGTGTACCTTCTTGCGGCCATCTTCAGTAAGAGAAAAACTTTATCTATTTGTCAGACATCAACTGCGGACATAGTCCGGTGTACAGACGGCTCAAAGACAGAAGAAGCAACGGGAGCAGGTGAGGCCTAGAAGGGACTACATAATACCACTTGGCGAATACTCCACGATATTCCAAGCTGAAACACATGCTATTATGGTATGCATTCAGAAGAATCTAGAAAATGGTTATAGGAAAAAACACATTTACATTCTATCTGACAGTCAGAGTGCTATCAAAGCCCTCACCTGCACACAGATAAAGTCTAAACTGGTCTGGGACTGCCTCCAGAACCTCATCGAGCTGGCAAAACACAACAAGGTCACCTTGATGTGGGTGCCAGGTCATAGAGGCATTGAAGGCAACGTAATGGCGGACCAGCTAGCTAGACAAGCATCTGAAATGCTATTCACAGGGCCGGAACCTGTGCATGGGATCACCAAAAACCGATGCAGGACCCTGATCAATGAGTGGATAAAAAGAAGATACCAACAATACTGGGATCAAACTGTCGGGCAAATACACAGCAAAGTCATGGTAGGGCACATAAACCGGAACCCTGGAAGCTGACCTTCTGAACCTGAATGGAACGAAGGCACGCATAATAGTAGATCTGCTGACTGGACACTGCGGCCTTAGAAAACACCTGAACACCATAGGAATACGCAGGGAAACCGTGGAGGGTGGGATATGCGATGAAGAGGAAGACACAGCCTCCCACATTATTTTCGACTGTGACGCCCTAAGTAGAAGGCGACACAGAACCTTTGGAGAGATCAACCCGGAAACAGGCATGAATCCAAAGAACCTCATCAACAGGCTACTGAACCTAATTAAAGGCACAAACCTGTTTGAATGAGGAAACACTGACGACAGAGTGATACAATAGACCCTAGCTGGTCGCAGTGTCAAGGGAAGCTGTCTCCGGCTCGTCAGCTTTCAACCAACCGACCAAGATATATCATTTCATAACTTTCAAATTTTACTAATTTTTCCATATTTGTTCACTTCAATTGTGCATAAATACAATACAATACAACTTGATTTGTCCTATATATCTCTTGAATGTAAAAAAGAATCAATAAATTGACCATTGCATAGAATTAAAACCTGCCTGAAAAAATAAATTACACTTCTTGAAACTGAAGGCAGATATATTTCATTTCTTATTATCCCATTTGCTCTATTTTCATGACTGTGAGTCATGGAATGAGTCCGAGCGGGAGTGCAGGATTTTTATTCTGAATTTTTGCTTTAACTGCCAAACTGACGGGAACCACTGGAAATAAGGCAGTCTCCACCTCTACGAATATGTGTGATAAATTAGGTTCTCCCATATACATCTAATGTTGAAAGTAGCAACTCTAGTTTATATGCTCAGCGCTTGGACTATTACGGACCATCAATGCTATGAATCCATCTCTATGCTCAACTAGACACTGTACGGGCCTCTTGGAAATATTTTTCAAAGAATTGTGGCCAGTTTTGTCCGAGTTCTCTTCGAGAAGTTTTTGAACATTAATATTGCTAAGTAATGATCCAGGGTCGCAACGTCAGTAATAAGCGTTGAATGAGAGTAGTTGAGATATTCTGCATACCCTGCATTCAGGAACCATGTGAATTATAAATTCTCAAGATGAATTCAATTTGGCAATAAAAACTTTTTAACAAAAAATTAAAAAGACGAAATACGGAACTAAAAAGTAAAAAATAAAATAAACCTCCTCAGTCTCAATAACTAAGCTCCTAAACTAATGTAAGTAACTAATTTTGAGTCGACGCCAAACAAACAATTAACGAAGATCATTAAATTACTTCAAAAAAATTATCAGAATGTCACCGACCAACTCGATGCCATCATTTTACGCCTTACCTAATTCATTTGCTTGTTTGTTTGGTACCGACTCAAAATTAGTTACTTACATTAGTTAAGGAGCTCAGTTATTGAGACAAAGAAGGTTTATTTCATTTTTAACTTTTCATTTCCGTATTTCGTCGGTTTTATTTTTTGTTAAAAAGTTTTTTAATTTTCAGTTCCGTATTTTGTCGGTTAAATTTTTTGATAAAAAGTTTCTATTTTTCAATTTTTTGTAGCTGAAATCTACTAATAATAAAATACTACTTGTTTTTTGATTACTTCCAAAATACTTACTTACCCACCTTACTTCAACTATTACCAGTTGAATAATATGATTATCTACTTTTACTATGATATAAATTATTTTTGTTGTTCTGGTTAGTTTATCTCATTACTTTGTATATCATTCCATCCTCTCAGAGAATATAATGAATGTGAAGGATGTAGAACAAAAATAATGACAGTAACGATCTGTCATTGTCAACTACATATGTGTGTGCCAATGTTCACAAGTGAAAAATCAATTATCCCCTATTTTTCCACCCGTAAGGGTGGATAATTCCATTCGAAATCCAAATATGAGGTATACCCTATCTACTATGGGAAGAAACATCCAAATCGAAGAACCCAGTACAAAGTAATGCCTGATAGAATCGGTTAACGGACCGGAATTCAGAGGGTGAGTGATCAATATCCTTCATTTTGCCACCCTTAGGGTTGGATTTCATCTAATAAATTCAAATGGGACCAACTTCGAAGTACACCCTATCTACTGAAAAAAGAATTATCGGAATCGGACGTCTCAGTAAAAAGTTATGCATGATCATACATAAAAAAAATATACGCGTCGACTAGAAAACCTCCTCCTTTTTGGTTCCGTCGGTTGAAAAAATAAAATTAAAAATTATACGTGTCGACTAGAGAACCTCCTCCTTTTTGGTTTCGTCAGTTAAAAATCAGACTCAATGACAAAATAGGAAGTTACTAGTAATTTCATGACAATAAATACTTTTTCCTGTATAGTAAGGCCGCTGGATAAATATTTTTTCCTGAATATTGTGTCCGCTGGATACGTTTTATTAGAGAAGAAATCCGACGGATTTTCATAAATGAAAGCTAGGGAATCGCTATAATATTGCAATTACGTATTCGAAGTTTAGCGTAACCCCCATCATAACAGTGAATTCATCGCCCGATAAACGTCCGTTTTCACAAATTACTCTGTAACCCTCCTCCCGACGTCTTTGTCACGACAAATCCTTACAACGTCACCCCTGTACAAATATATTTCCTGAATCTTGTCTCGTTTTAATTCGGAATGG
The DNA here is from genome assembly GCA_018342105.1 of Gonioctena quinquepunctata. NCBI lineage: Eukaryota > Metazoa > Arthropoda > Insecta > Coleoptera > Chrysomelidae > Gonioctena > Gonioctena quinquepunctata. The sequence goes on along the minus strand of JAFIRS010002615.1, from coordinate 107,242 downwards.
GAGCCTAATGAAGCTCGATCCTAATTTCTCCACAGCTACCATCATCAGCTTTGAAATGGTGATAAGTGCTTAATTAGCTGCCTTCACAAATTTAATCTCTGCATCGAGTTTATATTTGAAATCCCAAGGAACTTCCCGAGTGGTGTGCCAAGTTGTTCGAATCATTCTTACTTCCAGCCAGCCACTTTTAGATGCCGAAAAAAACTGAAAACAAACGTTTAAAGATTCCATACATACTTTTTAGCTCTTTCTCTTTGCTATTGATGGTTATCTATACAAGATGATTCAAAAGTATTTTGACAAACTTCAGGAGATGATTCCTCACAAAATTCTAATATGAATTGTTCAAATAAATATATGTCCGGAAACGCTTCGTTTCCAAGATACAGGGTGTTGATGTTTAATTTTTATTTTCGTTTTTTCTTAATAACTTTCGGAATACTGACCTTAATTCAACGAAAATTGGTATTGAGGGGATTTCGAGGTTTCGAATTCGAACCTGATGTTATCATTGCTCTTACTCGTAGGGGGTCTTTTTTTTAAGATTCATAACTTTTTTAAGCGTTCTTCTAGCACATTTTCCAGTAAAAAAATCAATTCCTCTATCATATCTACGTGAAAAATCTATCTTTGTTACAAGTCGCTATAAGCAACCGTTTTCTAGATATTGGGACTTGAAAATTTCAAGTCGATTCTTTGATAATCGATGCGTGTTGAAGTTATTACCATTATTTTGCATTTTTAAATTTTTTTTTTTTAATTTTTTGTTTTGTTGAAGTTTCTGTAAGTTTTGAATCACTAATTTTGAAAAAATGGATTATTTAAAAATAATGTTTTTTTACCGAAAGCTTAGGAAATTAATTTGACGTTTTGGTAATTAGTGTTCGTAAAGACGTATTTACCAGGAGCGATATCCTAATCGAGTACTGCCTTCAGCTCCAACATTTACCAGTCTCCACCTCGTTTGGCACAGGTAGCTTCAAGAGAGCAGCTGATATTATTGGAAGACCATGGGTAGTCCGAACCTCAGAATTGGAAAAAGCTGTTTTGAACGTTCTCGAGGAGAATCCAGAAACAAGTACAAGAATAATTGCTGAAGCTCTCAATTCTACTCCACAGTTTGGAGAATTATCCACGATCAACAATTTTTTCCATACCATATCCAGAGGGTAGAAGCTCTTTTGCCACGAGACTTTCCTCCACGCATTACTATGTGTCAGTGGTTTCTGAGAAATTTTCAAGATATGTACTCTTCACGGACGAGGCAAACTTTGCCCGAAATGCTATCACAAACTTCCATAACAACCATGTTTGGGCTCTGGAAAATCCGCACGCAGTTAGTGAAAGACATTGTCAGTATCAATTTTCTGTAAATATATGGGCGGCAATAATTTATTATTACTTGATAGGTCCTTTCTTTCTTTCGTTCCGACTGAATGGCGCAACTTACAGAGACTTTCAAGAAAATTAATTGCCGGGACTACTTCAGAATGTACCATTAGAAATTCGAATCCGCATGTGGTTTATGCATGATGGGGCTCCAGCCTATTTCATTGTTGTAGGCAGACAATTCCTTAACACTGTCCAAATCAATGGATCGGTAGGGGTGTAGAAGAACCTAACCAGGCGTGGACATCAAGGTTCCCAGATCTGAACCCGTTAGACTTTTATTTTTGGGAAAATTTGAAGTCACTAGTTCATAAAACTCCAGTAGTGAACGAGGCAGATCTAAGAAACCGAATAGTAGATGCCTGTGAAACAATAAGATACACACCAATAATTTTTGAGCGGGTACGAGATTCAATGACTGGAAGAGTGAATTACTATCGTTTCGGACGTCCATCGTCTTAATGTATTTGAAAGGTTTTCACGACGTTTCGAATGCTTGTATCTGCAATCGTCTGCAGTATTCACCTGAAGACGATTGCCGATACAAGCATTCGAAACGTCGTGGAAACCTTTCAAATACATCAAGACGATGGACGTCCGGAACGACTGTAATCAAGTTACCACATCGTCTACAACCTTCAAACAAACGTAGAAGACTGAATGCCTGTATCTTCGCTGAAGGTGGGCACTTTGAACAATTTATTTGAATACAATTTAGTTTCCTTTATTTTATTTTATTCTAAATTTTTTTTCTCAATATAAAATGTTGATATTTCTTGCAAATTTTATTAAAACAAATACAGATTTTGCACCCTTGATACAAAAATAAATATTTCAAACGAGATAAATAGAATAGGTGGCGCCCCCTACAAAAAAACAAAACAACTTACCCAAACGTCAAATTCATTTCCTAAGCATTCTTGTGAAAAATGCAAAATGATGGTAATAACTTCAACACGCATCGATTATCAAATAATCGACTTGAAATATCTAGAAAACGGTTGCTTATAGCGACTTGTAACAAGGGTGGCTTTTTTACGTATAATAATACGATATAATAGGGGAATTGAGAAAAAAATGTGCTAGAAGTACACTCAAAAAAGTTCAAAAAAGAAAAAGACGTGTAGGTGGCGCTCCCTACGAGTAAGAGTAATAGTAACATCAGGATCGAATTTGACACCTCAAAAAACTCTCAATACCAATTTTCGTTTAATTGAGGTCAGTATTTCGAAAGTTATTTGAAAAAAAACGGAAATAAAAATAAAACCTTAACACCCGGTATCTTGGAAACGAAGCGTACTCGGACAACTCATATTGGAGGAATCACGTCCTGAAGTTTGCCAAAGACTCCTGACTCACCCTGTATAATAAAAAGGAGTTTATAACCTAGCGGAGGTTTTCATCCTTCCATTCCATTCATTATAAATACAAATCCATATCACCATCGTTGAAATGATATATAATTTAGTGAAATTTTCTTATGATTTCAAAACAGTTGAATAATATTTAATAATACAACCGTGTATGTTATATAATATTTAATAATAAGATTTGTGTATTTTAGTTTATGTCAATCAGAATAATGTGTTAAACGAGTTACCGTAATTATACGAGAAAGAGAGTGTTGCCCACACATCATAAAAGTTTTCTAGTCCAGTAAATATTCGAGTAGAAGAGACCATTTTCACAATATCTCTCCTCAAAAAATCTAGACGATCGGTGCTGAACGTTTCAGCCAAGGTCTGGAATCACTCAAAAAGAAATACATGTTTAGTTTTAGTACCTTAGACAAAACAAATGATCATGACTCAATAACTAATTTTTCAAAAGAGTCACCAAAAATTAATTTAAGATGTTAAACAAATACGATGGTAAACAAAAGACACTCACTTCACTAAATGATCTTCACTAAACTGGGTTTACAAAACCACGACACGTGTTTCGCTATACAGTAGCTTTTCCAGGTAGAAATCACGATGTATCATATTAAATAGTCAAGGCAGGTAATAGCAGGCATATGAATCTAATTAAGAATATTGATGATATCAAGGATTATCCATTGGGGGATGAGAACAAGTGGGCAGATGTTAACTCGGCCACTTAAGGATGTATAATCTTCTCAATTAAAAGACGCCCCAAAATACGGTATGTAATCTCAGCCGATCGTAAAACTGATGATACCAAACCTCAGTTCTAAGAACTCTACGGGTTTACCATGTAACCTATGTTTGTAAACTAACCTACTACTGATAATCAGAATCAGTTTTTCAACATTATAATGTCACATTTTGGCAAGAAAATAAAAACACGTTTTGAAGGTTATATTACTTATATTCCAAGAAGGCATATATTAACGGTATATACGTACACAAAATATATACAAATCATAGATCATACAGTTATTAATAAATTGATAATATATAATTCCACTCAACAATAACACATATTAAAATAAAAATAAGTAACATACAAACAAAAATACATATATTATCTCAAATTATTATTTAGAACTTATTTATTGTAATAATGTGGAGCAAGTTTAAAAAAATGCAGCGTAGTTATTTCCGTAGCGTTGCAGTCATTAATAATACGGTCTAAATACTCCTCTTTTTTTTGTGTCCGAATTTGGTACTTGTCCACACTTTGAAGTTCTACATATATTCCACATCGATGATTCAATAAAGAGTCAACAAAAAAAAAATCGAGGGATGAAGCGCGTTAATATAGTTCTTTGAATGTGAATGGGAAGATTCACAGGAATTAGTGCTTCTATCGGCCCTTGACGTTTTAGACGCCCATAAATCTGGAGGATAAATTGCACAATCCGCCACATAATTGTCCACTGAATAGTCCGCAAACGTTTGAATTTTTATTTCTTGAGGCTGAATTGCAGCTAACGAAAAAGCAAATGTGTCTCCTACTTCCTCAGGGTCAACAAACATAAGTCCAAAACAGTATCCTAACCATTTTTCTCCCGTTTCATTTCTGTATTCATTGGCAAGACCAACTTCTTGAATCTTACGCCACCAAGATTGTGATAGATGAAATCTACATCCTATTAGTTTGACTTGCGGCCAGACAGTACAAGGTGCATTGTGGATAGTCTTTTCGAAATCGACGACGATTTCCTTGTGGAAAAAAGAGAACGAAAAGTCGCTGCAGCACTTCTTCACGTGTTCAAAGCACTTTACATACGTTTCAGTACATTTTTCTGGCAGCACACAAAACACAAGCGGTATATAATGTCCAGTTTGGCAACCGTGAATAAAAACAGTTGCAGAAAAAATGTAGTCAAATGTACCATCTACGTAGATTTTGCCACATTTGCTCAGATTCTCCAAATTTGGAACGCAACTGAATACTAGTATGTGAGAATCTTCATCATTCACCAACAAGAACTCCTCACCTCGGTTGGTGCGATAATTTGTATTTGTCTTTAGTGCATTATGAACTTCACTTTGAAATTCAGGAAGCAAAGGAAGTAATTTTCTACTAGCGTTGTATATATTGTTAGTTGGATCCTTTGTCTGAAGAGCTGTTGTATCTTCATTAACCATAACTGAATGTAAAATTCTACTTGATCGACTGCTGATATCGTCAACGGCTTTTCTCTTCGCTGAGCTTGTAATGATATTTCGTTGAATATCTTTAATGTTGCAGGCACCATGATTGTGAGTAAAATTTGATCTCGAAATGGTATAATCACTGCCCACGGTGTAAACACTAGCAGAACACTTTGGCTGTTTGCACCTCCACTTCTTCTCGCCCGTTATCAATTCTTCTTTGAAATTGTATTTGTAGTTGTTTATTAATAAAACAACATTACCACGCTGACTTTTCATGACTGATACTTGTATATCCATAATCGGTTACACGCAAACGACTGAGATTCCTTCACCTTCGACACTTCTATTTGTATTCAGGGTGCAAAACTTGTTAATTATAAGGGATATGAGTGGGTATTTCCAAATTATAAATATATTCCCTGAAATCTACGGAGATTACCGGGCACGTAATCTCCCTCGAATAAAGTGTCATGAGAATTGAGGCGGCCGAGTTTACATACCTGAAATCAGGTACAAAATTTTGGCCGACTTACATACTTATTAGTGAGCATTACCTGATAATCGGCCCAGTTTACAATCGCCCGATCAAGTAGAACGGAGATTATATCCATTACCTGTTTAATCTTCAGTAAAACAAATTCAACAAAAGGGAATTAGCTAGGTTAATCTGGTCATCAAGCAAAAATTGTAACTCCCTGCCTTTATTAATTTCTAGACTTTCTAGAAGGTCGAGTTTATAATCTTTTTTTTCTGTATGTAATATTTCGAAATCGTTAACAAAACTATGTTTTTCAGGCAGAAGGTGAGTAGCAAAAGTTCAATTTGTTTTTCCATTAATGAAACAGTTTCTATGTTCTGATAATCGTTTTGTGTATGTTCCGCCTGTTTGACCTATGTAAAAACTTGCACAAGAGCCACAAGTTGGTTTATATACTCCAGATTTATCAAATTTCTCAGTTTTATCTTTATTGTTCTTGATAAATTTACTGTTGTTATTTTTACGCAAAAAAGTAGAATTTTTTTCGGTAGGGTGGCCTGAATATGTAATAACTTTGAAATTTTGTTTTTCGTTTAGATTAGGAAACACCCCTATTTTTTATAAAGTGTTCTTGATAGAATATTATCCATAAGGTTTGGACTATAGCCGTTATTAATAGCAATTGTTTTTTTAATATTTAGTTCTTTATTGAAATTTTCTTCTGAAAGCGGAAAGTTGATTGTGTATCTTACTGTTATACGCGGCTAATTAATGTTGGTATGGATATGTGATATCGATATATGAAGGTTTATGAAAAATTGAAAAATTATGTTCATTTCTAATTTTTGTTACAGTCAGCTCTGAAAAGTCTGAAGAATTATCTGTTCCCATTTCTTTTGTGGATCTAATTGAAGGGTGAATTGTATTGATAAATTCGAAAACCACTTCCAATTGTCTCCCGGTACCCACGAAACACTGAAATATCGTCCACATACCTGTACCAATATAAGAAATTTTTAATTGAATGATTATTGTGAATTCTTTGTTCCAAGTTGTGCATAAATATTACAGGTAATAAAGGACTCAATGGATTACTCATTATCAGTCCTTCATCAGAAGAAAAGAAGTTATTGTTAAATTGGAAATAAATTTAAGATAAACAAACTGGATTTAGATTATTCCTAACCAGAAGATTTTCTACCAAAGTGATAGTTTCTTCTGGAGGAACATCCGGAAATAAATGTTGGACATCAAAGGAGATAAGTTTGGTGTTGCCTGGAAGTTGTATATTCTTAATCTTATCGATTAATTTGTAATTATTTTTTTAAATCAGATTCAACCCGCACTGACCTCGCAGGGTCATTAGCGGTGGTACATGGACATACAATTTTATTTTATCAGGTTCATTACATTGATCTGTTGGATATACTGGAAAACACTTTTCCAGTCACTGTTTAAAATCACTGATATGTCACTGGTTAGCTTGAAGTTGTTCCTTTCCTGGTGGTATTGTGGGCAGACGAATAGGTGCTCAACAAATAGTTCATAGCGTCTTGGTGTCTCTCCCTTCAGAATATGCTGGTGTGTGAGTTTGGTGTGTCCAATTATTAGGCGTGTTAGGATCGTCTGGTGTTTTCGACTGGGTCCAGAGTAGTTTGGATTTTTCATGTGTGGGTTTGTTTTGTACAATTTATTTGTAGTCATTGTCTGCCATCTCTTTTTCCATAAATTGTTTATATCGATTTCTATTTGGCTGTATAAGTCTCGATATGGTGTTTTTTACTATTTTTGCTCCTGGATTTGAAAAGGTATTACGAGCCATATTATCCGCCTTTTCGTTCCCGGGTATGCCCATGTGTGATGGGACCCATACTATTTAATTTTTTTTCCCCTCTTGATACAATTTACTAAGGTTGACTTTGATTTGTTGCGACAGAGGATGCCTAGGGTAAAGTTGTCGGATTCCTTCTATTGCACTCAGTGAATCTGTGAATAGCACAGTGTTTCCAGGCATCTCTCGTGCCTTCAGTATTGCTTGTGATATCGCATGTACCTCTCCAGTGTGGACGTTACAAGTTTGTGGTAGTTGGTAGCATTCACAAGTGTATTCACTGATTACAGCTGTACTCAGGCCTTCTTCCGTTTTTGAAGCATCAGTAAAAATGTGGTTGAAGTTGCAGTACTTAAAGGAAATCGCTTTGAAAGAGTTTAGTATGGGGATAGTAAGAGTATAATTTTTGGGGAGTTTAAGGAGTTCGGTGTTGTACTGGGGGATCTCTATTGCCCATGGAGGTTGACAGGGTATATGGAGTTGAAATCAATTGTGTTCACAATTCTTCGGATCCGTGAATGTAGGAAATTTAGTGGATTAGGATTCTCATCAATTCGGTTAGGAAATATCCGTTTGTGAGTTGGGTTTTTGTAATTAGATGAGATTCTTGCAGCATATGTGAGGCTGAGATAATTTCTTCTGAGTTCTAGGGGCGGTTCTCCTGCTTCTACATATAAGCATTCCACTGGACTGTTTCAGTAAGTGCCGAGAGCAATTCTGATACCAGCATGATGAACACTATCTAGCTGTTTTATTATGGACTTCCGAGCGCTGGAGTATACGAGTATATTTTTATTTTAATAAAATTTGGAATGAAATTACAATATCTCCTGATCAAATCGATTAGTTTCCAGAAAGTTCAACTGAAAGTGCTGTTATGGAAGATACGACAGGACGAATAGGGTAATTTTGTTCGTGGAGGTTAATTAATGAAAAAAGTTTAGCGCTTGTGGATTCATAATAGTGTGTCAAAATTTCACTTTTTCATCCAAAATACTATGATATATATATATATTTTCCCTAGTTTCTTGGGTTATTGGATTCCACAATTATTGATACGTGTATTTGTTAAAGATTGTCCGGCCTGACTTCTTCAGTTTTATTTATTTCATAATTTCGAGTGATGAGCGGTCAATTTATATTAAAAGAGTTTTCCTATTTTTGGAATTTTTCCACATAATGGAGTCTATCAACATGTTTCTTGTTCTATAAGGAGGTCGGTAGGACTACCGACCTCCTTATAGAACAAGAAACATGTTGATAGGACTCCATTATGTGGAAAAATTCCAAAAATAGGAAAACTCTTTTAATATAAATTGACCGCTACACATCACTCAGAGAATTATGAAATAAATAAAACTGAAGAAGTCCCAGGCCCGGGACGAAACGTCTTTTAACAAATACACGTATCAATAATTGTGGAATCCAATAACCCAAGAAACTAGGGAAAAAAAAAATATACAGGAAGGATTCAAGAAAACTATTACAAATATATATATATATATATACAATATCGGAAACAATTTATCTGGAGTATAGACAGAAATATACACGAGCAACAAGGAACGCAATGATATGATAATACCACATAAACAAGAGAAACGCACTGCTGTGCGCCCCTCCTGTTACCCCACCCGACGCATTAACTGACCACGTGGCAATGCGACACAACGCACAGCGACTCGACTCATTCTTGCCGAGCCGTGGTTGCGAAAACAAGAGAGCGTGACAATTATTACCTTTTGAAACATGCCGCCTATTTACACAACCGCAGATAAAGTACAGATCGTTAAGTGGTACTTTGGGGGTAATTCTGTACAAGATACTAGAAATCTATTCATAGTGGCTTTTGCAGATAGACCTGTACCTACGGAAGCGACTGTCCTTTCAATTTTTAATAAATTTCGGAATTTTGGGTGTGTGGCAGCCCATTGCAAAAAATGTTGTCCCACAAATCCACCACGGCATCCTAGACAAATACCCGAGGAACGGGAAATAAGAGAAACACATGTGTGTGCATTGGCAGAAACGACACCTTGTTCGAGAAGACAGATCGCTGGCGAAGTAAATTTGGATGAAAGAACTGTAAGGAATATTTTGAAGAGAAACGTTTATAATTGTTCCAAAGTCAAGACCACACAAGAACTTTTGCCTGGGGACCATTTCAGACGTATGGAGTTTTGTGAAACGATGGTCGAGAAATGCAATAGGGCATTTCGTGTGAATGATGACTTTCTGAAAAAGGTTTTATTTACCGATGAATCGTCCTTCTCAATTCATCGAAAACTCGACCCATCCGTAGTACGTTATTGGTCTCGTGAAAATAAAAATTTGAGTATTGCTGTGAGGAGTACCCAAGCAAATTAAATGTGTGGACGGGACCTTTAGGCGATCACGTTATAGGCCCATTTCTTATTGAACGGAATTTAAATGCAGCAAAATATTTGCAACTTTTGCAAAATCAAATTATTCCTGCAGTTCGCGCTCTTCCGATTTACTTCAACGACGTGTGGTTTCAACAAGATGGTTGTCCTGCACACAATGCAAACACGGTGGTTACATTTTTTAATCAATTATTTCCCGACCGGTTTATTTGTACGCGAGGTACAATCTGTTAGAAATAAGTTTTTTGTTTTTATTGTCTTACCGAAATATCGTTTGCTTTTGTTTATATTTGAGAATTTTCTTTTGTTTTCGCGGCCAGCACTGCACCTAAGATATTTTGATCTACCTGTCGTCCGACAGATTAAATTGAATCAATGATTCAGTTTAATTTGTTCAAATTATCTGATGTGAAATTATCGTCAATAATTCTTCTTCATTGCAGCGCACACATTCTCCCGACTGCTGCTGGTATGATACTGACGTCCTGAGCTGACCGCCCTGACTCTCCTATCTCTGTGTCGTGACGGTCGATATCCCTTCCTCGATCGAGTCGAGGAGAAATTGTAATGCTCTCTCAACATATAGCAAGCTATTCTTCTCATGAAACCACCATGCCCAAGATAAATACTTTCCGATACTATATATATATATATATATATATATATATATATATTTGCAGACTAGTTAGGTACAAAACTAGGGATATTGGGGTGAGCAGCAATTATGATGATGATGGAAATAAACATTTCCGAAAGCTTGGATAAACCTTAAATTAACCCTTTTTATATATATATATATATATATATATAATATATATATATATATGAGTTCAAGAAATCTGGAGTGTTTATTATGTAATAGTCTTTATCAATTGCGATCACCGTAAAAAAATATGTCATTTTCAATAGACTTTTTCTTTATTCCTTTCGCTATTAATGTTTCTTTATTGTTCTTTATTTGAGATATTGAAAGATTAGATTTCAATATATTAGCCGAAAAATATTTGTTAATAATACAATCGGATGTACATTTTAACGCTATTTCGGTTCCAAAACCTAGAATTCCTAATTTTTGTTCGATAATGTCTAGTTTTAGATTATAGTTAAAACCTTTTGCAATTAAACTTTCTTCCTGTGCCGTGAAATTTATTTTGGAAAAACTGATATTCTGAAACTCTTTCAGAACTTTGAAAATTATTTTGAGTTTTTATATGATTTTTGTATAAGCGATCGAATTTCTTTTTTTGTTTTTAATACTTTATATATTTTATTTTATTAAGCCGCTCCCTAACGTTATCATCTAGAAATTGGAATTCAATTAATTGATTATGTGTGCATTACTTTCAAATGAATGTAAATATCTATTTTATTGAATTGAATCTACCGTTCTATTTTTACCCATTTGATTAATCCGAATTTCTTACCTTGATGAACTGCAAAACTGGTTTTTCCTGTTCTCAACTGGAATGATTTGGGAAACACCTCATGTCTTGGGCACTAACCAAAAAACCAAATGTTTTGTGATCAAATCGCACACCGTAATAGAAGTTTGAGATACCATGAGGCAAAAAGGCTAGCCTTACCTTGTTTCAAATTTTGAATTGATGTGGCCGATACTTGATGAAAATCCATATTAAAGTAAACAAAAGACACTCACTTCACTAAATGATTTTCACTGTCACTGCCAATGTAATGTACCCAAAACAAATTAATTATTGTGATAGAATGCCCAGACCATTCAGTGAAGAGCGGTGTGGAGTTCTTTGGACTGCCTTGCTAGTTTCAAATCTATTTATGTGTCAGGTAAAGGTTTCAAGAAATTGTAAATTCGAATGGACGACAGAATGTTTGTTTAATTAGGATAAAAATTCGAACTTCCTACTCAATAATAATTGCAAAACAAATAATGTTTCCTCCTATGAATAACTACAACAATAAAAAAAATACCAAACTTATAGTAGTCTATTAACAAATGTACAAGAATTTTTTGTTTGCTGTATTACAAATATTGACAACATTGAGTTTCCAAGAAGTCCAAGAAGTGCTGAACCTGTCGGTTTATCGATGACGATAAACCTCTGATTGATTATTGTGCATCTCGTAGCTAAACTTAGCGTAGTCGTGTGGCTCGCAATCAGGGGGTACCAATGGCTGCTGGGCGACCGATCAGGTGGAACAGACCAGCATCAGCTTCTTATCCATGGAATGATTGTTCTCAGCAATACAACATGTAAAACAATATTGTTTGTGTCAGAATTTATTTTTACTAAAACATTCAACTTCTTGAAACTTGGAATTTCTCAGTACACTCTTCAACGCACGGTTGTTACACTTGAGTTGAATCTCATCAAGAGATGGTTGCTTAAAATTATTTGAACATATAAATCAGCTTTTGCTGAGATTTGTCATTACTATTCAATACTGAAATTGAAGATTCAAGATTAAATTTTTATTTAAACAAAAATTGATCTTTTCTCTATATAAAGAAAAGGAAAGTTGTTCTGACCTTGATCAGTCAAGACTATATTTAAAAAAAAAAATTATCAGAATTTGATATACAAAAATGACTTCAATTTCGATGATATAAGTGTATAAAAACTATCTTTGACCAATGTAAATACTTCTCCATAAAGTTTTCCATGAAATCAAAAATATTCTCCAAAAGTTTTCCATAAAAAAATAATTAAATTATATATATATATATATATATATATATATATATATATATATATATATATATATATATATATATATATATATATATATATATATATATATATATAAATATATAATGATAATATATATATATATATATATATATATATACGATCGCTTCACCTAGGTCAGAAGCAAAAACCACAGCTCTGTGATAATTATCACCAAATCAGAAATTACACAAAATTACATCCCCAAGAACATGAAAAAATATATATTATTCAACTATATCACATACTTCTTGTGATTGTCACCAAAAATATATCCAAATGTGATATAAATGATATCATATATTTGAGAAACCCTCTTAAACCACAATGAAACCTTGTCAGAGAAAGCAATCAAATCAGACGAGACTGAACATCGATATCCCGATTCAATTCGATATATTACATGTGATATTTATAATTCCACCTGAACTCATTTGAAAAATAGATATTCTACTGCACTGGAATCAGATATCTGCTTCACCCAAGTAAATCTAATCGCTATTTGCTGAACAACGTATATTGATGAATTCAGATATCAAAACTTTGTGAACCAATATTCCACGTTCTCGTTAGCAAAAAAACTCAACGTGGCATATTTAAAAATAGGCAAAAATATTCTTACATATCTTGATATCATGCTTCAACTCACTGCCTTGAAATCACTTCCGCAAAAGAAAGGAAGATGCTCTAATTCATTGGTTATTTTAACATGAACAAATTCTATTTCATTACTCAATGGCTGACAAACTTCAGAACCAGAATCTCTCGATCGAAGATCGATCGCTAAGCACGACACGTGTTTCTCTATACAATAGCTTTTTCAAGTGGAAATGATACTAACTCAACAATCACGATGAATCATATCAAATAGTCAAGGCAGGTAATAGCAGATTTATGAATCTAATTAGGAATATTGATGATATGAAGGATTATTCATTGGGGGATGAGACCAAGTGAAACCGAGATCATATCCATTACCTGTTTAATCTTCAGTAAAACAAATTCAACAAAGGAGAGGTATTTAGGTTAATCTGGTCATCAAGCAAAACTTTCTAGGAGGTCAAGTTTATAACCTTACTTTTCTGTATGTAATATTTCAAAATCGTTAACAAAACAATGTTTTTCAGTCAAGGATTTTTGGGTAAAAATAACATCAATATCATTTCTCGACATGTTTTTTGGGTAACCTCCCTCAGTCAATATCGCTTATAAAACACATAATAATTCACTAGGAACAATAAAGATGAAACTGAGAAATCTGATAAATCTGGAGTATGTAAATTAACTTCTGGCCCTTGTGTAAGTTTTACATAGGCCAAACAGGCAATACATACAAAAAACTATCATCAGAACATAGGAACTGTTTCGTCAATGGAAAAACAAATTCAACTATTGACTGAAAAACCTTGTTTTGTTAATGATTTCGAAATATCACATTCCAAAAAAAAAAAGTTATAAACTCGACCTTCTGGAAAGTCTAGAAATTAATAAATGCAAGAAGTCGGAATTTTTGCTTGATGACCAGATCAACCTTAATAATTCTCCGATGTTGAATTTGTTTTACCGAAGATTAAACAGGTAATGGATATAATCTCGGTTCTACTTGGTCTCATTCCCCAATGGATTATCCTTAATATCATCAATATTCTCAATTATATTCATATACCTGCCTTGACTATTTAATATGATACATCGTGATTGTTGAGTTAGTATAATTTCCATGTGGAAAAGCTATTGTATAGCGAAACACATATCGTGGATTTGTAAACCTAGTTTAGTGAAAATCATTTACTGAAGTGAGTGTCTTTTATTTACTTTAATATGGATTCTCAAGTATCGGCCACATCAATAAAAAAAATAAGATGGTTGAAAAATTCAAAATAAAATTGACAAAAATTTCAATAACCGCCACTGATGGTAAATAAAAATTATATAATGGTCAACTAGATTAACATATTTTCATCCCACGATTAAAACACTATATCACTAAGGAATATCAACTCGGCTGAAAAACAATTAGTATAGGTACTTGATGGCATCCCTCAGACTATTGGTAATTCTGCCAAGTTCGGGAAATCGAAAAAACTTTCAGCTAGCGATGGTGGCTGAAAGGGAATGGCGTTGTTACCGTTTTTGAGACAGCGTTAAAGATTAAAACTTTTGCCTTACTTGTTTTTAATTTATTTTACGTACTGTTTCGGAATTGACTGAAAACACTGACAGAGAATCCCAGAGGTGAGTTTGTAATATAATTTTAAAGCAGGAAGTCATTATGTCGTTTAAAACTACGCAGCTGATACTGACATTTTATATTGTGAACTTTATGTTTTTCGAAGTTTTAAACATGTGGAATATTTTCGGAGTTTATGAAATTTGAATTATTTATGTTGTAGAAAATGGTAATGGTGATAAGCTGAACTCAAGACTAAAGTGAAGTTCCAAACATTTCAACGAACATCAATTTGGACTCCCATATGGAGTTTCATCTGGGGAAAGGTTTTATTATAATACTTAATATTCGCTAGTGCTACATCAAGTTCCGTATGAAACGTTGAAATTTATAAAATCAAATTTTCATGCTGTATTGCAATGCGAAATGATGTACCGCTTCAAGGGTGATCTCAATATTTCTCTAGATAGCACTAGTGGATCTGGGAAGCCAATTTTTTCAAATAAAAAGAAGATTATAGGAGGGTTCGTCTCAGAAAGGCGTCAATGGTGATATCAAGAGGAAAATAATATTGGTCGGAAAATCTTTTCATGTGGAGAGTTAGTTTAATGTATTAGTGTTGTTGAAATCTGAAGAATTGAACGTCAATAATGCCAATCAACTGATTCACAGTGAATTTGAATTGTTTAGAAAGATTAACAATGATGGACAAATGAATGCGTGGATTGATAACTCTGTTTCTCTTGCGATTAGACAAATCGAATGTCATTCATAAAATTGATTGCTCTGATTGTCATAGAGCACACATTGGACAGACAAGAAACTAAACAGTCGAATTATTTAACACAACAAACGAAATGTGCGCATCACACAAAACAGGAAATGGATTTTGAAAATCAAAATTTTATAGTAAAAGGATTTTTCTTGAAATGATACACATGATTGAAGAAAGTAACTATTCGAACAAAACATCTGATATTGATAAGTTGAGTAAAATTGAGACATTCGAAAATTCGTGAATGATAATTTCCAATCGTTTTGAAATTCTAATTATTCGTAAAATCAAAGTTGGCAATGCCAAAATTGTAAACCAAAATAATTCATTCCCTTTACATATTAGGAATAAAAAAATTATATTGATAGTTTATTCCAATTTAAATAGGTAAAAAACTCATTGATTTGCATTTATACCTCAGTTCCTTCTGCCGCTGAATTGAAGCACCCAAAATTCATTTTGAAAAATGTTTTAATCTATGTTTGTCCACCATTTCATTTTTCTCCATGAATTGTATGTTTTCCATTTTTTGTTTGTTTTAATCTCACGTGAGTATTACTTGAGTTTTATTCAAGGAATTTTTATGTAGATTCCAATAGAAATACTACCTATTGGAAACGACACCACAACAACTAGTTTCAAAAAAAAATTTACATTTCTTTGCAGATCATGGTTGCCAGTACCCAAAAATACCTTCAGTTCGATAGTTTATATAAGTGGATGCCACAGTTTTTGAAAGAATTGAATGAAATTTGAAACAAGAGTAATTTTTATCAATACCTCAGCTGAGTTCGCAGATGAGCCGCATGGGTCTCGTAGTTTCAAAATGGCGGCTATTGAAAGATTGAAAAACTTAATCTTTCAATTTCATACCATAATAGGCAAACTATAAATCCTTCGATAGAACTTATGAGTTTCACAACGGTTATTCAAAAAAAAATTCTTCAAGATGTCACACAAAGAATCGCGATAAACTACCATTAATAAATATTAATAATTTTTGTTCACCCCGTATGCTCCTTTCATTTGAGGTTAGTTCGCTCGTATCAATCAGATACTATATACCATCGCTTTTGGTGATCAACAGTAACCTCAACCAATGAGGAGTTTCGATTACTTAATGATGCATATTATGTGTGTTGACCGAACGTTGCTTCAGAAAACAAAATTTTGTTTAAAGTATTACAATCCTCGTCAATTATTGTGGTCTATGAGTAATTACAGCAAAGAGGTTCATGTGACTCGAGAATATTTATTGACACTGTCAGAGATTTCTGATGTACAGGATCTAATCATTATTCTAGTATAAAACAATTTTCCCGCCGCTTGAAATCGACTGTATGAAACAATAACAAGATAAAAATCTTGAAATGAACTCAAAATTCATAAATCTAAGCGTTCAACGGGATTTCTTATTCTTGTAGAACGTCGTTATTCAGGAACAACAGGGAGTCGTTCAGATCCATTATTCGTCGATGAGCTAACTCTTATTATTTCGTTTAGTATAATATCGATCCTTAGTAATTCGAATGGTAAATTGTTCATTCATAAAACTAGTTCTTCTCTATAATTTGAATTTTCAGCTGTATTGGTATCAAGATGTAGATTTCTTGTAGAGGGCTCTGCCCTTGATGGGGATCATCAACTGTTGTGGTAGGTTATCATTGGCAGGTTATAGGGGTTGTGCTGGGTCAGTGGCAGGTAATGCGCTATATATTGTCTTCTCTTTGACTTCACATAATTTCCATTGATTGAAACCGTCCTCTAACTTCCAAGTTTCTCAATAAGGATGCCGTACTTTCAGAGATTTGATCCAGAATAATTCAGAGACTGAAATCTATCTCCTGTCCTATAAAACTTATCGAATCAGGTCTAGTTGGTCCTCAAGTTTCTATTGAACTAAATTTCTATTGGTGATTTCCCACAAGATAAAGGTGTCACCCGATATCTGGAACGAAATGAGTGCAATTTCTCATGTAATGTTCCAGATTCTTGTAACATAGATTTCAATTCTGTTTTCAAGGTCTGACAGATGTACAGCATGGCCGTTGGTTGCTGGATGTCCTGGTCAAATCAAACGTATCTTCGAAGACCATGGTTGCCAGTACCCAAAAATACAATCAGTTCGATAGTTTATACAGGGTGATTCAAAAGTACTTTGACAAACTTCAGGAGGTGATTCCTCGCAATATTCTTATATGAATAGTTTGAATTAATATATGTCCGGAAACGCTTCGTTTCCAAGATACATGATGTTAAAGTTGTATTTTTATTTTTGTTTTTTTTTAATAATTTTCGAAATACTCACTTTAATCGAACGAAAATTCGTATTGAGGGGTATTTTGGGGTGTCGAATTCGAACCTCATGTTATTATTGCTCTTGCTCGTAGGGGGCGCCACCTACACGTCTTTTTCTTTTTTGAAGATCCATAACTTTTTTGAGCGTACTTGTAGCACATCTTCCAGTGAAAAAAACAGTTTCTCTATCATATCTACATAAAAAAGTTACCCCTTTTACAAGTCTCTATAAGCAACCGTTTTCTAGATATTTGGACTTGAAAATTTTAAGTCGATTATTTGATAATCGATGCGTGTTGAATTTATTACCATTAGTTCAGTTCAGTGCCAGCAACGTGGTAGTTGTTTGTGCGTAGAGTATAGAACTCAATATAATGGCTAGCTTTAAATGTTGTTAAAGTAAATCATTTATACATTTCGTATGTATTAATTGTTCCAGTGTTTTTCATAAGTGTTGTCTACCACGTTTCAAAAACCAAATCCGTTTTGTCAAAGATAATCAAATTATCTGTTGCAAAGATCTTATATACAGTGATTGCAGTGACGAGGATAGTGATAAAAGTATCCTAGAAAAAACTGTAAGTGAACTGGTAGAAGATAGCGACTTGAAATAAAAATATATCGAAAAACTAAAATTGGATGAAAACGCGTTCATGCAAGATGCTATGAAAACTGAAGAAGAACTGTCTGACTTAATAAAAAACCAGCAAAAAATTACCGACGATTTGAAGGAACATATTGAATTTCTAAACAAAAACGCTAAAGTTAAAATAAATATATAGACTAGTAATAAAGAAACACAGACAAGTTTCTGTACAAGAAATGCGTCAACTTCTACAAATTTTGAACAATTGACCAGTGGCGTGTCTGTTAGTTACGTGAAAGCAACGTCTGAGCCTATCAATAATAATTCCAACCATACATTAGTCACACCAACATCGCTTAGTGAAGTTAACTTGCCTGAACAATTGCAATATATTGAACCAGGTATAGAGGGTAGCACAAATAATTCAACTGGTAATAATTCTACTCCTATCAATCACGGTACCCTCAATAAGAGACAAATTCTGTTATTAACGGATGATACAGAGGTGTCTTCCCAACTCAAGAGATGTCTGGACAAAAATCTCTATGAAATATTTTTAGTGAAGAAACCGGGTGCACTTTTGCATCAAGTGATAGAAGATATGGAAACTTTGGCAAGTAATTTTAGTTTTCAAGATCATGTCATTGTAGTAGGTGGACGAAATGATATTGCTAAAAATAAAGAACCGTCTTTCAGAAACATCTGTGACAAACTTAAGCAATGTGCTCATACCAATGTTAGTTTTGCATCTGTTCCGTATGTTTTCGAAGGCAACTCAAAAAATGAATTTATCTAAAAGTTTAATACAAAACTATATGAGTTTTTGTACAAATTCAATTCATGTAGTGGAGGTTAATTTAGTTTTGAAGATATTAATAAGGGTTAACTAAGAAAGTTCAACAGTTTCAAAGCGGTTTCCGGTATGGTGGATTCCATTTCTCACAACAAACTTTTGTACAAAACTTTTACATTCATTCCAACCTGTGACATCTCCGTGCCTGCTGCAGTCCAAGAACTACATTTTCCCTTGCCTGTAGCTATCGTAGAAGATAATATTCAAACATTATTCTCGGAAATACATGATGTGGATCAAAACATGGAAGCACTGAATCCCATTCCTAAAAGTATTTTTATATATCCCAGACTCTCCCAAGTAGCTCCAGACCTCTGATACCAGTCAGCAACGATCCACTATCTTATCAACAATTGGGCTCTACTTAAGTGAGTCATATAAATGTTCGTGGATTATCAAATAATTTGAACTCAATTGAGCTATTTTTGTGTAACAATGAAATAGACATTGTGTGTTCATCTGAACATTGGTCAACTAATGATTGTTTAAGGGATGTTTATTTCAAAGAGTATTAAATGGTATCAATTTTTTGTAGAGAAAAGCATATCCGAGGTGGCTCTTGTATTCTTGTTAGGAGCTGTATTAAGTTCAATGAAATTGTACCCATAAGAAAATTATCTAGCGAATGTCAAGTTGCAATATGTGCTATTTGCTACAAAATGAACTTGCCTAAAGTTGTTATAATGACTGCTTATAGAGCTCCCAATAACAATGTTGATATTTTTTTTTTGATTGTCTATTACAGGCACTGAAAATTGCTGAGCCAAAGTCTCCCAATATTATCTTATGTGGAGACTTTAATATTGACTATCTGTCGAAAGGTACAAATACAAACTTGCTTATGGATCTTTTCAACTCATTCAAATTCAATGTCAATATAGGAAGTCCAACAAGTATGTTTACCAATACGAGTCGCACTTCTATTGACTACATGGTGACTACTTTTTCTGATCAAACTTTTTACTGTCAATTAATACAACCTAATATTGCTGATCACCTATCCATATAGGTACTCTTGAGGATCCAGAATATGAAATTAAAAAAAGGAAATCAGACAAATAACCACTCGTTAAAATATTGAAACGGCAAGTACATGATAGTAATATAAATGAATTCAGAACTAGACTCAATAATATCAGTTGGTATCCAACCCCGTACGATATGTGCATAAATCAAGGTTTCTCTTTCTTTCTAAACTCTCTTCTATGGTGTTTCGATGTGTCATGCCCAAAAAAACTTATCTTAGTTAAAAAATGTAACAATGCCTGGATTTCAAATGACATTATCAAAGAGGGCAAATATTTAAGAGATTTGTTTCAACTATGCACAACCTTCCAGGTAGTTGATCCTCATTCAATAGAAATGTATTAAAATAGGTTGGAGGAGTCAGGGAAACGAAAACGAACTACTTTTCGAAAAAAATTTAAAATGCTCAGAATAAAACCAAAGAGACATGGAAAATAATCAATTTTGAACTGGGGAAACAAAATTCGTCACATACTAGAATCATCTCTTTGGAGCATAATTCGAAAATTGTTGATGATGTACAGGAGGTAGCAGAAGTATTTGCCGACTATTTTTCTAAGGCTACGGAATTAAGTCTGAATAGTCGCTTTGGGCAAAATCTATCATTACCCTGTACTATTGTTAAAAAATTTATAATCAGTCATCCTTTCCCAAATGAACCTATAACTGAACTGAAAATATTCAATGCTCTGAAAAAAATGAAAAATAAAAAATCAAGTGGTATAGACGAACTATCTATAATCATCATCAAAGATGTAATTGACCTCATAATTGATCCTCTTACTTATCTGATGAATCAGTCCTACATGCAAGGATATTTTCCCATCGAATTCAAAAAGGCTCTCTATAAAAAAGGTGATAAAAATGAGACTGATAATTATAGACAAATTTCGCTGATTTGTTCCTTGTCCAAGCTATTTGAGAAAGTAGTGGCTAACAGGATAGTTGATTATTTGGAAGCAAACAAACTCTTATGTAATAATCAACATGGATTCAGAAAAAGCCATTCTATCGAAACAGCAACTTACCATTTTCTCAATTCCATTTATGCAGAAATTGACGCTAATAACCTTGTTATCAGTCTTTTTTTCGGTCTATCGAAGGCTTTTGACACGGTATCTTCGAGTTTCGTAACCCATAAGACAGCTGCACTTAGTTTTCCAGAAAACACTTTAACTTGGTTGAAATCATATATGAGAAACCGTTGTATGACTGTCAAATATAATACAGTAACGTCGAGTGAACAAAATGTTGAAATGGGTGTACCACAAGGTTCGGTTTTGGGTCCATTATTATTTGTGCTATTTGTTAATGACTTACCCGAACACATAAAAGACTGCCACTCAACTATGTTTGCTGATGACACTACGATCAAGTTACAAGTTCTAATATCGACAATTTACTTGTTAAGGTTACCAAAATCATTGATACTTTTGCATCTTGGTGTGATCGAAACAGACTCATTCTGAACCCTAAGAAGTCAGTATCTATGAATTTTTTTAATAGGTAAAATAATATACCAGGAAAAATAGTCTTCAGTGAGGAAATAGTTATGTCACAAGAAGTAAAGTTTTTGGGAACTCTATTAGACGAACGTCTGAATTTTGATCAGCACATCAATAGTGTTTGCAATAAACTCAATTCAGCATTCTTTGCAATCAAACAAATGAAATCCTGTGTAACAAAAGAAAGTTTATTAAGCATTTATTTTGCCATGGCATTTTCACATATATCACTCAACATAATGGCATGGGGGCGCGGTACAGACCTAAATAGAGTTTTTGTGGGCCGAAAGCGTATTTTGAGACTCATCTTCGACATGAATTATCGAGATAGTTGCAAACCTTTTTTTATTAGAGAAAAACTATTAACTGTTCCATGTATTTAAATTTTTGAATGTGTTGAATTTGCACGAAATAACCTGGAGTCTTTCGAAACAATTGCTTCAACACATACATACAGTACAAGATTCGGAGGACAGCTGCGGATGCCAAAACATAAAACTTCTAAATACAAAAGCTCCCCGGCTTACAATGCTTTGTCCCTCTACAACAAATTGCCGAACGAGATAATAAACTCTCAAAGTGACAACAGTTCTTGTAATAGAGTTAAATATTTATTGATTGACAAGTGCTACTATACTTTGCAAGAGTATTTGAATGATGCTTTTTAATTATTTATTCCATTTTATGTACTTCCTTCATAATTGTATATGTAAAGCTGTGATTTTTAATGTTTTTTTATGTTGTTTTATATATTTGTATACCTTTCATCTGACCTACCATATTAACCCTGATGTACCAGAGTGGTTAATGAATTATTATTATTATTATTATTATTTGGCATTTTTCACGAGAATGCTTAGGAAATGAATTCGACGTTTGAGTAAGTAGTTTTGGTAATTACATACTATGTGACAGTTGAACGTTTTGTTGGAGTTTCTGTGAGTTTTGAAACACTAATTTTGAACAAATGGATTATTCAAACAATAATGCTCATTTAGCCGATATGCATTTCGTTTATCACCTTGCGGATGGCAATGCGCGCGAATCAAGACTAATTTACCAGGAGCGATTTCCTAAGCGAGTACTGCCTTCAGCTCCAACATTTACCAGTCTCCACCGTCGTTTGGCAAAAACAGATAGCTTTAAGAGGACAGCTGATATTATTGGAAGACCACGAGCAGTCCGAACCCCAGAATTGGAGGAAGCTGTTTTGAACGCTCTCGAGGAGAATCCAGAAACAAGTACAAGAATAATTGCTACAGCTCTCAATTCTACTCAGTCCACAGTTTGGAGAATTATCCACGATCGACAATTTTATCCACACCATATTCAAAGGGTACAAGCTCTTTTGCCATGAGACTTTCCTCAACACATTTCTATGTGTCAGTGGTTTTTGAGAAAATTGGCTGGAAATCCTCAATTTTCAAGATATGTACTCTTCACGGACGAGGCAAACATCTCCCGAAATGCTATCACAAACTTTCATAATAACCATGTTTGGGCTCTGGAAAATCCGCACGCAGTTTGTGAAAGACATTATCGGTATTAATTTTCTGTAAATGTATGGGCGGCAATAATTGATAATTACTTGATAGGTCATTTCTTTCTTCCGTTCCGACTGAATGCCGCAACTTACAGAGACTTTTTAGAAAATGAATTGCCAGGATTACTTCAGAATGTACCATCAGAAATTTGTATCCGCAAGTGGTTTATGCATGATGGCGCTCTGGCCCATTCTAGCGTTGTAGCCAGGGAATTCCTTAACACTGTCTATCCAAATCGATGGATCGGAAAAACCTTACCAGGCGTGGGCACCAAGGGCCCCACATCTAAACCCGCTAGATTTTTTTTTTTCGGGACATTTGATGTCACTAATTCATAAAACTCCAGTAGCGAACGAAGAAGATCCAAGAAACCGAATGGTAGACGCCTGTGAAACAATAATTTTTGAGCGGGTACGAGATTCAATGACTAGAAGACTGAATACCTGTATCTTCGCTGAAGGTGGACACTTTGAACAATGTATTGGAATACAATTTAGTTCCCTTCATTTTATTTTATTTTATTCTACATATTCAAAATTTCTTGATTTTTTTTTTTTATTTCTTGCAAATTTTATTAAAACAAATACGATTTTGCACCCTTGATACAGAAATAACTATTCCAAACGAGTAAAAATAAATAGAATAGGTGGCGCTCCCTACAAAAAACCAAACTACTTACTTAAACGTAAAATTCATTTCCTAAGCATTCTTGTGAAAAATGCAAAATAATGGTAATAACTTCAACACGCATCGATTATCAAATAATCAATTTGAAATTTTCAAGTCCAAATATCTAGAAAACGGTTGATTATAGCGACTTGTAACAAAGGTAATTTTTTACGGAGATATGATAGAGAAATTGATTTTTGTACTGAAAAATGTGCTAGAAGTACGCTCAAAAAAGTTATGAATCTTCAAAAAAGAGAAAGACGTGTAGGTGGCGCTCCCTACGAGTAAGAGCATAATAACATCAGGTTCGAGTTCGACAACTCAAAAAACCCCTCAATACCAATGTTCGTTTAATTGAGGTCAGTATTTCGAAAGTTATTTGAAAAAAACGAAAATAAAAATAAAACCTGAACACCCTGTATCTTGGAAACGAAGCGTTTCCGGACATAAATTCATATAAGAATATTGTGAGGAATCACCTGAAGTTTGTCAAAGTACTTTCGAATCACCCTGTATATCTATATATAAATGGAATATAAGGAAATTTGTTGACAAAGTGGGGGCCAAAGTTTCTGAAAGAATTAAATGAAATACGACACAAGAGTATTTTTTATCAATACCTCAGTTTACTTTGAAGATGGAACGATTGGGTCTTGTAGTTTCAAAATGGCGGCTTTTGAAAAATTGAAAAAAAATCTATCATTCAAACGTTGCGCGATTCCCTGACGTGCACAGATTTCTCGGAATTCAAATAATTCAAAAATGGAAGCATTATCACTGAATATTTCCCTCAATTTGTTTATTGTACTGGTGGTTGTTGGTGATTGTGTTGACATAAGAATTTCTGGCCACTTCGATTTAGCGTCTACGACAATAAAAAAGTAATGATTAAGAAATGGTCCGGCATAATCCATATGTACTCGTTGCCAATTTTTTGTTGGCGTTTCCCATTTATGGATAGGTTCTTTCACAGTATCTTTTTAACATTACAATATCAGAATCAATACCTTTCCAGTAGCAATAATTGCGTGCGAGAGCCTTCATTTTTACAATACCAATATGTGTGCCGTGAAGTTCTTCGAGTATCTCTGGTTGGAGTTTCCTCGGAATAATTACTCTATGATCTCGTAATAAAATTCCATCTTGAAGAGAAAACCATCACAAATGGATTCTTTCATTTTGTAAAGTTCGGAATCCACATCAGTTTCAATCGCAATTTCTCGTCATCAACTGTATCCTCCTCTTTCTGGCTGATTTTTGGTGTATTTTGGAAATATAGTCTGCGTTTATGTGTTCTGATGATCTACGATATTTTACCTCTTAATCAAATCCAGAGAGGAATTGTGCATAACGGAGAACCCTGGTGGCTGTAATTGCTCGCATTTGTTCGGACTGATTGGAAATTGTTGTCAATAGCTTGTTATCTACAATGAGTATGCATTTTCTGTCATAAATTAATTTTTTGAAAGACCAGTATATAGCTGTAGCTTCCTTATCGAGTTGACTATAATTTCGTTCAGCTTTTGTGAGAGATCTGGGAATAAAAACTACAAAGCGTGCTGTTTCATCAACTAAACGGTTAGATAATACACCAGAAAGTCCAAATAGACTAGCGTCAGTAGCAAAAATTACTGGTTGTTCGGGTGTGAAAGGCATCAGAACTTGATCACCAGCTATCTCAACCTTGGCTTTTCAACTAGGTTCTCCAAAAATTGCTTTTACTTCGTCGCCGGATCATTTTATTCCTTCTTTGGTATGATGTGACCCAATCTTTTCATTTCGTTTTCGAAGAATCTACATTTGTTTTTATTTAAGTGTAAATTGTATTTCCGTAGTCTTTCTGAAACTATGACTAGTCCAAACTTACATTCTTCATTGGTTGATCCTTGGACTGATATGTCGTCGAAATAGACAGTGGTATATCCCAGATCTTGGACAATCTGATCAATGATTTTATGAAATTTATTTGGCGCCGTTTTTATACCAAAAAATAGTCTTTTAGCAAAGTATGTTTCACGATGAGTAGACATGGCTTGTACTTTGGCACTTTCTTCATCTACTGGAAGATGAAGGTATGCTTTATATATTCAAAGTCAGTCAGAATAAGACCGACAAACTCCGACTACAGATTCCTCACCTCATTTTGAGGTGAAAAATTGCTAACAAGGTATGTCCTGAAATGCAGGGTGATACAGGGTATCGAAAATACGAAAAAATTTAAGATTTAATTTGTTTTCTCCAAAATTCCTGAAGGAAAACATTTGAAACTTGGTACACTATTCAGGGTTTATCAACGTGCTAATTTGAAGTTATAATTTATTCCTTCATATTTTCTTGGGACAAGTGAATGGTTGGATGAGCGTTCGACATCAGTTCGGCTCATCGATACTCAACCTGAAAGTCATGACATTCCATGTGCCTAAAAGTGGAGGTTTCTGAGATAGTTGAGAAAAACCAAAGTATGTCCTCAGTAGAGACATAATTTCCTATGTGCAATAATCGCATAATGCTAATTTCTTACAACATATCGGAATATGTGTGTCAACCTCCTGAACATTTTTCAATGTTGGGAGAATCGGAAACATAGTACGGGTGAGTCAGAATGAGACCGATAACTCCTTTTTTTCATACATCATATTATTTGATCCATCGATGTCGCGGATTCACTGATATGTTATCATACTTTCTTGCATATGATTGTTTTGACAGATAAACTGACAAACAAACCCAACCTCAAATTTATGATACTCCACTCCACTCAGATTAGAGTTAAGGTCTGAAATAATTTTTGTGAAAAACTGAAGATAAGTACTCTTAATTTGTTGAAGTTTATGTTGGAGTATCATTATCAAAGCCATTTCTAATTGAATTATCTAGGAAAATATTATCCAATCAATATATTTTTGATAAAGAAAAACAATTATTGTGTATTAATATTCACTTAAATGATAGAAACGGTTCAGTGGGTACACTACATAGAAACAAACAAGGCATTAAAGCAAATGTTCAAATGGACCACCATTTTGTTCAATACACAATTGGCATCTCCGTATCATCGACTGTCGCACGCTTTGGAATATTCCTGGTGTTGAAAAGGATGGAGGATAGTCACTGAAGTTCATCTTTCAGTCGCAGATGATTCCACATTTGATTCTATGAACATCCTGTTCATATTTAAAAAAAATCAATTCCTGGTGTATTCTGTATTAACGTACATGCTGCTAAAATTCTTGCCGTTAAATCTTCCACAGATTCTACAGGTGTCTCATACACTAGATATTTGAGGTATCCCCACAAAAAAAAGTCTAATGAAGTTTAATCCAATGGCCAATGTATGGGACAACGTCTACCTATCCACTGATCATGGAATCTTCAATCGAAAAATTGACGAACGATTCGTTGGAAGTGGGCCGGTGCTCCGTCATAATGATACGACATTCTTTGACGAACTAATAGAGGTACGTCTTCAAGTAGCCCGGGTAAAACATGTTCAAGAAACACTCGGTAGTTCTGCCCATTCAGAAGGGAAGGAAAAAGATATGGTCCAACGATACGATTTTCGATAATTCCTAGTCAAATATTCACTGAAAACTTTTGTTGGTAGCCTTTTCGAAACATTCCTTGCGGATTTTGTTCATCCCATAAATGGCTGTTCCTCCTATTGAAATCTTGTGAAACATGCTTCATCCGTGAATAGAACATATCTAGTCGTT
Source organism: Gonioctena quinquepunctata (assembly GCA_018342105.1). Taxonomy (NCBI): domain Eukaryota; kingdom Metazoa; phylum Arthropoda; class Insecta; order Coleoptera; family Chrysomelidae; genus Gonioctena; species Gonioctena quinquepunctata. The sequence continues at coordinate 79,750 of JAFIRS010002615.1, read as the reverse complement.
TGCTCTTTCATACATCCTCAAAAACCATTCATAAAAAATCTACAGGGCTATAATCACCAACATCTAGGGTCATCACCCGGCTTACTGTTGATTGTGATACTTGTAACCCATACGAAATAGCCCAAGTGCTGATAGAATGATCTGCTGCTAATCGTTTTCGAAAATTTGTGCTTCCGTAACATTATCTCTTCTTGTTCTATTCGCACCACAATGGTGTTCACTGAATTTAAAAGAATCCGTTTCCTTCAATCATCAATGAACAGCTATAAAAGTGGTGAAATGTGGATGATGTCTGTTTGGAAATATATGTTGATAAATGCATATCTGTATATTCTTCAAATGAATTATCCATTTTGAAAGGATGTTTACTGACTGAAATGATGACAGATGACTTGACAATGATACAAATTGTTTTGGGTTACTGTCAATTATGTCTAATGTAAGTATCGATATATCAGTGTGTTTCTACAACACAACACATCAATTGAAAAAGGTTACCCTTCTTTTCAGTTCAAAATTTCGCATTGATCAGTGGTGTACTGAACAGCCTACCACAAACCAGCATAATCGAATCGAAAGAATTCATTTAAGTAGATATTAATACACAATAATTGTCTTTCTTCATCAAAAACATTGATTGGATAATATTTTCCTAGATAATTCAATTAGAAATGGCTTTGATAATGATACTCCAACATAAACTTCAACAAATTAACAGTACTTATCTTCAGTTTTTTGCGAAAATTATTTCATCGATACGATCAAATAATATGATTAAGGAAAAAATGGAGTTATCATTCTCATTCTCACTCACCCGTACTATGTTTCCGATTCTCCCAACATTACAAAAATGTTCAGGAGGTTGACACATATTCCGATATGTTGTTAGAACTCAGAATTATGCGATTAATGCATATGGGAAATTATGTCTCTACTAAGGACATATTTTCAGTTTTTCTCAATTATCTTAGAAACCTCCACTTTTAGGCATGTCATGACTTTTAGGTTGAGTATCGATGAGCCGAACTGATTTTCATACGCTCATTTGTTCATTCACTTGTCCCAAGAAAATATGAAGGAACATATGACCACATACCATCGTAACTACGTCACTGGTTTACGAAAATAAAAAAATATAACTTCAAATTAGCACGTTGACAAACCTTGATTAGTGTACCAAGTTTCAAAGGTTTTCCTTCAGAAATTTTGGAGAAAACAAATAAAATCTATTTTTTTTCGTACTTCGACACCCTGTATCTCAGAGGGGATGCATTTCATGACATACCTGCAACTTTTCACTTCTAAATGAGATGAGGAATCTGTAGTCGTAGTTTGGCGGTCTTATTCTGACTCACCCTATATATATATATATATATATATATATATAAATATATATATATATATATATATTGTTATGATGAGGTGATTGAGGTTTGTTTTTATATTTTTTTTTGTTTTCAAATCTTTTTAGCTGGTTGCCCTTTGAATTTTATTTTATATGTTCATAAATAAATACCCATTTGAATATTTCTTATGTCTGGCTATGTATTCTACTTTTTTTCCATTGACACTTTTACCTCATTTTCATTACCTCAGCTAACCCAATCGGTACGCCTATGGAATCTCAGGAGTCAATTATACTGTGGAGCCTTCTAGTAGGGTTCTCGATGTCAGTTTCAGAAAATGGCAAAATTGTTATGATCAAACATTGAAAATAATGCATAAATTCATCAAAATGATAATTTCCTTCATTCAGGAAGACTTACTGCTACCTATTCTGCGATAATTAACTTTAATTAGTGCTTCATAGCCAAATATACATGAAAAAATGGAGTTATGTGATAACATAGAGTGAAATGTAACCTATCTTTGTAGGTTATGTGGTCTATATACTAATTCATGAGTGTGTTCTATCGAAAGGGTTCTCAAAAAAATTAATTTTGAAATGCACTGAGTTTAGTAAATTTTTATGGTTCAAAGTACCTGTGGCTTCTTGAACCCGAAACTGTTCAGTGTCTCGGAACGCTCTCCCGTTCCTGGAAATTGCCGTTCCCTTGTCGAATGTGAATTCGCCCTCGTACTGGTATTTGTCTCAAATGAAAATGTAAGATTCGTTCTGCATCTGGGTTTCTTTATCAGCATTCTCTCTAGTGTTTTCTTTTAGTATTGGCAAATAACTGTTTTATATCGAAAATATGCTCGATTTTTTTAATTCAAATTTCGTGAGTTCGTTCTTCCAAAATTATTTTTTCCCAATCTTCCTGGCTTGTTGATTTCTCCCCCTTGATACCGCACATCCTTTGTTTTCTTCTCGAATTTTTTATTTACACGCATTTTTTCGTTACACTTTTCATTATTTTCGTTTATTTGACAGTTTTTATTCACGAATCGTTTCTAAATACCTTACATACTATATACATAATATATAAAAATTTTTTTTTTTTTTTATTTTTAATATTCATAATTTTGCATCAATATCTTTCCTGGCATCTCATTGGCTATTATGTGCAGATCTAATTTCATATACAGAATGTTCTAACTTCAACATTTTGTTGTCTGCTTGTGCTCAAAAATATATTAGTAAATTTTGATTTATATAATATTATAAATTAGGCCAATTACTTGTAATGTTGAAAACATGTTTATTTCAAACATAGGTATCGACTTATATTATATAAGGTTTCAGATAAAACGGTAGAATCTTCAGAAAAGCTGTGAAATAACATAGCATAACTTACTAAATATGAACATTTTTTATTTATGTGCTTTTTCAATTTATTATTTTAATTTTAACTCTTTGAACATTTAACACGTACTTCTTCACAATATATATATATATATAATATATATATATATATATATATATATATATATATATATATATATATATATATATATATATAGTCGTTGCTGACTAGTTAGGGACGGAACCAGTAAATAGTGGGGTTTTGCAGCAAATAAAATAGAACTCTTTGAAAGTTGTACAAGGTTTCGGAAATTTTATTGACTATTTCCATTATCAGGTGTAAAAATTAAAGTTAGTTTTTCATATAAAATATAGGTTGAATATGACTTACGTCTTTGGTGAGAATGATTATATAGGTGTTAAAGTATAATGGTTTGACACATTTTGAAGGACGAATGATGATACACTATAGTTTTAAATAACTGGTTGAGCATTAAAATTAGAATTATAACAATTTCTATTAGTGACTATCTTGTCCTCATGTGGGCAGAAGTGTCAAGTACAGGTCACGTAGTTGTGACAGGTAGTTGACATGACATCTGACAGACAATTGACATGCCCTCAGGCAAAACTGAAATGAGACTGATAACAGCGCTGCCAACTGTGTGCTGTTGCCAACAAACATTTTGTTTGATTAAAAAGTGGAAAAATTATTAAATGGGAGTTTGTTGTTGAAAACTTTTTCATGCAACGTTAATAGATAGGAATGAATTTCACTGAGATGATTGATATCTGTTTATTCATTAATTCAGTTATTTTTTAAAAAAATATAGGCCATTTCTAGAACGGATCTTTTTGTTGAATATGATTCACGAGCTAAGACCTTCGGGGATTCATAATTCATATGGTGGTCAAACATGTTCACATGATCTGCTAGAGCGCATCTTTCTGGATGTAATCTGCAATCACTTTTGTGGGAAACGATTCTAGCACCTAATGACCTTGAAGTTTGACCAACATAATTCTTGTCACACATTACACAAGGAATACTATATATTACATTCGTTTGTGAAGTTATCGGTACCCTATCTTTAATTTTTGTGCACTGACCTAATAGTTAGGACAGTTTTATTTGCAATTTCAATGTTCGATAGGTCAGGAAAAATTTTAGCTAGTTTCGGTGTCATTTCTTTGATGAATGGTAAGGACGTATACGTGACTAGTGCTGGGGCAGTATCAATTGCATTCACTGCCCCAGATTCTGCTTGCTAATAAAGGATTTCCGACAGCTTCGCCAATACAGTAGACCATATTCACACATTCTCGGCGAAGGAAATTTATTATAACAATACACGCATGTGTCAAATTTTATGACAGCCGCCTACTCTATTCTTTTTTTTTCCAAATAAAAACATCATAATTTCTTACTCTGCATTAAATCTCGGAAAGTTTACAAAGTGGACCCCACAACCCTATATCGACAAAAAGCTCTTCGGAAACGTCATTGCCATTTGTCATTTTCAAAAATCGTAATAGGCGATGAAACATCGACTTCGAGTTGACCTGCATGTCAGAACATGCGCTAAAGTCTAATAGTTAGAGAGCCGCGGGTTGTGAGACGCGATGACCCACATACGTCTTCCGTTTGGTGAGGTGAAAGTCCATCCCTCGAAAACCCTAAATTCCAAATATTTTTGAAATCGGCCAGGGCCCACTCCAGTACGAAGGAAAAATGTCTATCGACTTTTTCGACGATTTCTATATGTCTTCCGTTATGATAATTTTGTTGAGAAAGTAATTAGTAATCATCTGACAAAGCGGAAGACGATTTGGTTGAGGCGCACTACTCAAAACCTATTTTTTAAAATTTTGAGCCCTGAAATCGATCATCGCAAAAATTCGACGTCTCCTATATGCTTGATTTTGTGTTCCTCTACTTTGTTATGGTCTTTACATAGGGAAAATTCGAGTGGAAAACTTTTTTTGTCGGGCCCAACCTCAGGGTTGACCAAATAAACAAATTGAAAAACTCGCGAGAGCGGCTATTGAAAATCGAAAACTGCACTTGGGTTCAATCTCAAGCTTCCAAATTTTGCATGGAGCTTCTCCAGGGGCCAGAAAACCTGATTTCCAAAGGGAAGACTTTTTGGCCAACTTTTCACCCCTTCCCACCCTTTGAATTTCCTCTATTTTCTCTGTTGATTCCTGGAAATCTTTTTCGTTTGAAAATTCTTCTCATCGATAATTCAGTGTATAAAGTTTGATAAACTTGTTATAACTTCCTTGTTCAATTCAAATAATTTGTAAGCTATATCAACTAGAAAAAAATAATTCGCAGATGATATTTACACTTTTAATAATTAATCATTAATTTGTAACCAAGAAAAGTGTTGTAATTAATCATATGTGAGAGAATGAATTATACCGAATTCATTTTATACACCAAAATAATTTTTGATAATTTGTTGGTAAAAATTGTTTATAACTTTATTCATTTATTTCTTGGTGAGAATTGTTTATAACGCCAAAGAACTCATTTGGTGGCATTCATTCATCTCCCTAAGTTCATTTATGTGCTCTTCCGTGCTCAAATAGATTATTTGAGCCGGCGGCGGCGAACAACCCTTATATAGGGGTTGAAATGTATTCCTGTTATCATTAACTACTAGTTGAGTTTATTAAACTTCATACATTGAATTATCGATGAGAAAAATTTTCCAACGAATAAGATTACCAGGAATAACCAGAGAAAATAGATGAAATTCAAAGGGGTGAACAGTTGGCCAAAAAGTATTCTCTTCGGTTAACTTTAGTTAACTTTGGTTAACTAGCCCCTGAAGAAGCTCCATTCGAAATTTGGAAGCTTAATATTGAACCCAAGTGCAGTTTTCGATTTTTCAACTTAGCCGCTCTCGCGAGTTTTTCAATTTGTTTATTTGGTCAACCCTGAGACCGGAACTACTAAAAAAGTCTTCCACTCGGATTTTTCTCTAATGTAAAGACCAAAACAAAGTGAATGAACGAAATATTAAGCATATAGGAGACGTCGAATTTTTGCGATGATCGATTTTAGGGCCCAAAATTTTCAAAAATAGGTTTCGAGTAGTTCGTCTTCGCTTTGTCAGATGATCATTAGTCACTTTCTAAACAAAATTATTATAACGGAAGACATATAGAAACCGTCGAAAAAGTCGATGGACATTCTGTCATCGTTATTTGTTGGTAATATAGTTTTTCAGGAGGGATGGTTTAATAAATCAAGAATATATAACATCAGAATATTTTAATGCTTCTACTATAAAAAAATAAATACTCTAATATATAAATAACAGTTGAATATCGATAAAATAAAATTAACATCATTATCTGAAGAAATGTACAAATAAACATAAAGTAACACAATGAGTAAATGCCAGCTTTATAATCCTTTGATGGATTATTATAAAAAAAATACTGTATTATAATAAATAACACTGCCGCGTGGAGGTGAAGAGCAGTAAGTGCAAGAATAAAGATTTTGAGTTTGCCAATTTATATTTTTTTTACTCGACTGCGGCGAAGCCCAAAAAGACAGTTATGTGTTTGACCTGTATGTATGTATACAGGTCAAACACATACCCGTCCTTTTGGCTTTGCCGCAGTCGGGTAAATAAATATATAAATTGGCAAACTCAAAATAATTTTTCTTGCACTTACTGCTCTTTACCATCAGTAGAGTTGAATGCCGAAAAAATAAAATTAAAAACATGTACCGAGTAATAAAATGTAATAACACCGATACAAAATGTTTGCCGAAATTCACAATGCAAGTCACTATTCCAAAATAATCTCATCTTTCGGCACAATTCGATGAAAGTTTTGTTTATATGGCGAACTCAAATCATATGCAACCAGATGATTCAAATTTTTAAGACTTATAACTTGAAAAGGGAAACATTCAATTGAGAATGTTTCCCTTTTCAACATGAATACCCCACAAGAGGTTATCTTGACGATGGAAGATAGTGACTAAAGTTTATCTTTCAGTCGCAGATGATTCCACATCTGATTTTATGAACATCCTGTTCATATTTTCAACAAATCAACTTATAACTTGTAATTGAATATTTCTGATTCTTCTTCTATTTAAAATTGAGATTTGTGATCGAAGCATTTTGTAAACCAACACTCACACAGAAATATTGGGTAATTGGTGGCATGAGCACAAATTGAAAATATTTTACAGAATATAGGGCACATGTATTGACTCATTTCAGTAGTCACAAAACTGTTGAGCCTGAAGGTACTCCCGAAAGCTTTCACATTACAAGTTCAGTAATTTGGTATCCAATAAAATTTGCAACTCTTCTTGATAAAGTTCAATATTGATATTTTTCAAAAAGTTTTTTCCATATATTGGTTCCAATGACAGGTTAATATTCCTCCATATATTCCACATATGCGTTTGGTGTCTTGTCGAGAGAGTTTTGCAAACAGTTTTGAAGTTTTTCAAACAATGAATCAAATGTTTGAAATAAGCATGTTTAGATTCAAATCTCATACTCCATAAGCCAACAAGCAGACCCATTTTCCTAATTATATCTGGATAATGTATCATCATGTTTGGGTGATTCATACGAGATAAAAATAATTCATGATGATTTTCAATCAATTAACTTCGATGCCAAGCCAGAACTACTCACAGGACAGAATACAATACTTGTGATATAAGAATCAATATAACTTCATACTTATCAGACTGTTCAACTGAAAATATTTTGATTATATCATATATCAATAATGGGAAAAAAATTATAAGACACTAAGTCTGAGCTGCACGCTGTCCAATCAAATTTCCAGACTTATCCAAAGACACAGGACTCGGCTGATTTGAACTATTTTCTATTCCAAAATCAAACAGTCAAACTTCACTGTTGAACCTGAACAAACAAAATCACACTACAAATACCACATTAACAATACGTCTCACAGAGGACAGATGACTGACTGATACGATGTGATCTGGAAGCGAATTTTTTGCGCTAATTTGATACTCGCATATGCACGAGAATGCATGAAGGTGATCAATTCAATTCAAATCAATTTATTGGACAATACCACCAACAGTTTTGGTAATCTAACAATTTGCATTTTGACTATATCAGTTGTTTAACAAACAAAATTGTCGATTCCGCAAACTGTTCATAGCTATGAATACCTATTTGATGTTGCTAATAAATGCACATCAATATTCTGAATTCGCAAGAGCATTTGCTATTTTATTTTGTCACGAAAATATTCACAAAATAAAGTTGTTACAGCAGCAACTTTCTATTTGAAGATTTCGACAACAATGAGGTAGACATACTGACAAAAAATTAGTGAATATTGACAATGGATGAATTTAACTACAGACGGAGTAATTTGAGTAGTGAATTCCCACTTAATTGTTGTTGATTTTAGCAACATTTTTTCAACTAAACTAGATACTGTTGGAATTAACAACTCTTTTCAAACTGTGTATCTTAAATTTTTTGTGGATCTATACACGACGCTATTCTGACACATAAATTGACATAAGTCAAAAACTATTGCATATAAGTCTAAGACACCCGGGTGAGTTATATCGATGAATACAAAAATAGGTTGCCGTTTAAAAAAAAAGAAATCAGTTGTGTATCTTATTTTGGACATCCTGTATTAAATAAGTCGATAGCTTGCATAGATGAGTCACCCTGTAGCCGGATATCCTATTCCAAAACTGGAATTGTAAAGAAATCTGTTTGATAACAAAGCTGTTACAAACTGTAGAAAGCTCTACCTTTCTTTCTCCCTACAGAAAACAGAATTCAAACTGTGCCGCTCAGCCAGCCGTTTGGGACGGTTCTACCCAATAAAATCACATATGTAGAAAGTAAACAACGTCAAATTGGATTATGAACAAAAGTCGATTCATCGGGCTATACTCCCCTTCAGGCAAGTTCTGCGGAACATTCGATTAAACTCGTCTCTCAACTCGTACCCAGAGCATTAGAAAGTTAACCCACGTACCATTGCGCCCCTTTCAATTTTCCGACAACCCGAATTAATTACTAACCTAACGTAACATTACCATAATTGATTAATTAAAAATGGAAGCATGAGAAGTATGAATGCAAAAAGTATCTTCGACGACTGGTACAAATTCGCGTCGAGAGAGAGGCAGCAGATGTTCCTGTTCGGAATAGTAACGAGCCAATCGGAATAATGGAGGGCAAAATCCCTGTCCATAAGTCGAAAACGAAGGAGATATCTTTCAAACTCACGCAAACAAATGTTTCAGAAATGTTTTATGGCTACATCTGATCGCAGTTTGCCGTGAGAAATGATATCGCATTCGTTTCGAGAGTTATGATTATCATGAGAGCTTGCTGGGGTCGAGGACTACTATGTTGTTGCAGGAAATGACAAATTTTCCGACGATTCTCGGAATATTGGAGATATTGATGTATCTTTTAGATAAAACTCACAATTCAGCATCGTAATTCCGCAGAGAGAAGTTCGCGTGAAGTGAAATGTACACATTAGCGACATGGCAGCGCGATTATATCGCGGATAATCGTTTGGATTCAGCCGCTATTGTTTCACCGCAGGTGACTATGTCTTACGACAACTTGCTGGAATCAGCCACTTCTCTCGAGCTGTACAATCCATTTTATTTTTAACCGACGAAACCAAAAAAGATGAGGTTCTCTAGTCGACACGTATATTTCTTTTTTTTTTTTTTTTGTATGTATGATCACTCATAACTTTTCACTGAGACGTCCAATTTCGATAATTCTTTTCTCAGTGGATAGGGTGTACTTCGAAGTTGGTCCCATTCGAATTTAAAGGATGAAATCCACCCCTAAGGGTAGCAGAATTAAGGATATTGATCACTCACCCTCTGAATTCTGGTCTGTTGACCGATTCTATCAGGCATAACTTTGTACTGGGTTTTTCGATTTGGATGATTCTTTTTTTTAATAGATAGGGTATACCTCATATTTGGATTTCGAATGAAATTATCCACCATTACTGGTAGAAAAATGAGGGATAATTGATTTTTCACTTGTGAACATTGGCACACACATATGTAGTTGACAATGACAGATCGATACTGTCATTATTTTTATTCCACATCCGTCACAATCATTATATTCTATGAGAGGATGGAATGATATACAAAGTAATGGAATGAACTAACCAGAACAACAAAAATAATTTTTATTACAACAAATAGTAAAAGTAGATTATCATATTATTCAACGGTAATAGTTGAAGTAAGGTGGGTAAGTATTTTGGAAGTAATAAAAAAATAAGTAGGTAGTAATAGAAGATTTCAACCAAAAAAGAGAAATAAAAACTTTTTAACTAAAAATTAAACCGACGAAATACGGAACTGAAAAGTAAAAAACAAAATAAACCTTCCTAGTCTCAATAACTGAGCTCCTGAACTAATGTAAGTAACTAATTTTGAGTCAGCGCCAAACGAACAATCAACGAAGATCATTAAATTACTTCAAAAAAATTATCAGGATGTCACCGCGCAACTCGATGCCATCAGTTTACGCCTTACCTAATTCATTTGCTTGTTTGTTTGGCGCCGACTCAAAATTAGTTACTTACATTAGTTTAGGAGCTTAGTTATTGAGACTAAGAAGATTTATTTAATTTTTTACTTTTCAGTTCCGTATTTCGTCGGTTTAATTTTTTTTAAAACGTTTTTATCAGCTTGATAGACCAAGAGCCAGCAAAACAACACGTATGATTACCTCAAAGATTAAACTTTCCGAGAAGTAAGCCAGGGTTATAAATAACAGGGCAGCGCAAGTAAGGTGTAGGCGTTGCGCTGCGCAAGTTTTTGAATGTGTTAAAAAAAAACTATGACCGTGGGGAATGAGCTCGAAGCTAATGTCTCATCACCGATTATGACCATGCCATTTTGTTTCGGTGTCCTTAAGTACGCACCATACTGATTCAAAAATGTAAAATTTTCCACTAGTCCATGTATCATAGCCACAAGAAGGCGGTTTGTTTTTATGACCCCCGTGGTCCATTTTGATGAATAGAAGCAATGCTAGACTGATGGGAGTTCTTCAAATGGCCAAAATACTGCAAATACTTTTTTTTTCAAAATATTCATAATATCATTGGTAAGTTTTGGAGAATAATTATTTAGTCTCAACATTAATGAAGAAGTAATATGAAATTACATATGCAACGTTTTATGAAAAATTAGGACCTATATAATTTATGAATAGAAAGGAAATACATTAAATTCAGGTCAAAATACATGTGTTATTCATCCTCATTAGATGTTTCATTTTCATCGTCGCTATCTTCATCTCAAATCAAATCCTTTATTTTCCTCAAAATGACGAACTATTTTCATTTTGTATAGGAATAGTCAGCACTTATATATAACTTACAACTAGTACTAAAAAACAAGCCAACAGACGGAAGGGTCTAAACGATATTGCACAAACACAGTAGAGTGGATCACATAGGACTCGATTAAAACTCATCGAGTGTAACAAAACAATTGATCAACAAAAACGACTTCAGACGTTTTCTCAAAATCGTTGTATTTTCAGCTCTCTTGATCATTACTGGAAGGTGATTGAAAATTTTAGGTCCAATGCATTTGAGAGCATTTTGAGTAATCTTATATTTGGCCATTTTCACATGTTTCTGAAGAGTGTTGTTATCATAAATATCAGTGTTCAGAATGAACTCGGTTTTGTTGGTGAATACATAAACTGAAAGTTCATATAAGAATAGATTTGTAGGAGTTAGAATTTTCTGATTTATAAAAAAAATTCTACATGAGCTTTGTTTGGGGGTGTTAAATATTCACCGTGAAATAGCCTTCTGTTCAATAAAGACGTTTCTACTCATTGTTGAGTTGCCCCACAAGCAAACACCACAACGCAGCCTAGACTCAACCTGAGCATAATATACACTGATGACTCGTTTTTTATTCAAAACGACTCTCAGAGTCCTAAAGAGGTATATGAGTGAGCACAAGTTGGAAACCAGTTGTTCACATTGTGGAATCCAGTTCGGATATTCATCCATTTGCATAGCCAAGAATTCAACTGCATTATGGGAGCTTTGTAATGTAGTATTATTAAGCTTCAGTTGAAGTGCTTCTGTTTTATTCTGATAGTTATGAAAACGATTAACCTGAGTTTTTTCAACATAAAAAAATAGATCTTGTCTGTTGAAGTGAACATAAGTCAAGGTCAGGATATCCGTACATTTGTGTGTCAAAATATCAGTTTGCTTATCCGAGATCAATATACTAATATCGTCTGCATATGCATTAAAAAATGAGTATGATATTTCCCAATCAATATTGTTTATGTATAAGAAAAACAAAAGCGGCCCCAAGATAGATCCCTGAGGCACACCAGTCCGACCAGTTTCGTTCCTGATGTGGGGAATGAAACCACACCACCTTCATCAAATCTCAATGATACTGCTACTGAGAAACGAGGATACCCAGGTATGTGAATTTCTCGTCAGACCATAACATTCCAACATATCCAGCAGTTTCAGGTGATTCACGCAGTCAAAAGCCTTGCTCAAATCACACAAAATAGCAGCTGGGCACTCGCCCGCTTCAATGAATTCTATCAGAATTTCATAGAAAGTTAGTAGAGCAGTTTGAGTCTATTTCACAGAGCGAATACCATGCTGCATGGGTATCAAGATATTGTGTGATTCAAGAAAATAATTCCAGCACTCTAGGAATGCATACACGAAGAAGCTCTGACATTTGCAAGTATTTTTTCTGCATGACTGTAAAATGTAATTTTACATATCAACCTTCGTCTTCATTCGGTGGATTATCCTATGGTTCCGTTGTCTTTTCATCGTTTATATTTTGAATAAATATTTCGTTGATTGTGGATGGCATTGCATCACCCTCGAACCAATGGAAAGTGTAAGCGCCTTCGAACAATTTCCAGTCATAACCATGCAGCAGAATCGTGAGATGATGTGTATTGTAAATGTTACTGACGTAAAGAACCCACATCAACTGTTGAAATTAATCGACTCTACATGGTGGAATTAGAGAGGCGTCAAAATGTTCAACGACTTTATCGAATGCCTGATTGGTAGGTACAACATAATTCAATTATTCCCCACCTTAGAGGCATGATATCGGTATGGCACATATTTATTCGTATTACGGACTATGTCTCAAAAAAATGAGTATGGCACATGTGCCTGTTATACATCACACAGATTTTATAACTTCAAAGGTTAACTTCTCACGTTCGAGATATCCAATCGGTATGGCACTCACAGACTCGTCTTCTAGAAACTAAAATCAATCGATACATGTTTATTCCAGGTGTTTACTCATGAATCAGTATGGCGGGTTCTTAGGGATACCGAAACAGTATGGCATGGTCATAATCGGTGATGAGAAATTTGTTTCTATCATTGGGTGAAGAAGTTTGCTTTGAGCTCGTATTTCAAGAGAGCTTCAAAAATATCACACGTTTAATTGAGTATGGCGAAAAATTTGAGACGCTGCATACAACTCCTTCATACTTTGGCTATCTTATGTTTAATATGAAACAGGAATTAGCTTTGAGCTAAGGGCATATTTTGCACAACGCAACGCCAACACCTACGGGCCGCCATACTTGGGCTGTTCTGTTATTTATAACACTGGCTTACTTCTCAGAAAGTTTTGAGCTAATCATACGTGTTTTTTTGCAGGCTCTCGGTCTATGATTGAAGGTCATCCCTCCGCATTCAATCCATAACAATCCATGCCGAAAGCAGGTTGATGTAATATATCTGGCCTTCAGTAAAGCTTTCGATCGAGTTCCGCACAGGCGATTGCTGAACAAACTCTCTGCTTTCGGTAACTCGAACAGTCCATAATCTCTTTCGAAATCACATCTCTGGGATAGGAGATTGATCATGGAATATGAGGGGATTAGATCATTTTCGTTTATTGCAACATCTGGAGTGCTCCAGGGTTCCAATCGGGGCCCACTTCTATTTTTGTTATTGCCGATGTTATCGACTCCAAAAAACTGGTATATGCCGACGATACGAAAATTTTCAGAGATATTGTTAACTACTTGGACTATATACTCTTACAAAAAGATATTGAAAAGTTACATAATTAGTGTTTGAAAAATTAACTTTCTCTGGATATAAGGAAATGTAAGGTCTCAAGAAAATCAATCCCACTGATTTTCAAGTATAACCTGGAAAATATTCCACTTAATAAGAGTACCCGAATCGAAAGACTTGGGTATTATTCTCTTTGATCAAAAATTAACTTTATCATTGCACATCGAAGAGATCGTTTCACGTGCTACGAATGCATTAGGATTTGTAATGCGAAATTGTAAAGAACTCTCTTCATGTGAAGCTATATGTTCGGTTTATTATTCATTAGTAAGAAGCAAATTCGGGTATTTCAGCGCGATATGTCAAGCAAAATATATTTACTGTATCGTATCTGTACAGAAGAAATTTTTGAAATTCTCATTTAATTATGCAAAAACATAGATTTTATCCTGATAGGAGTCATACGTATGAGTCATTACTGAATGAATTCAACTTTATTTCACTCAAAAAACATCGCAGAATTACAATCTTATTCTTATCTAAAAAATTATTCACAATTACATCGACTCTTCCACGTTACTCTCTTCAGCAAATTTAAATGTGCCACGCATAACATTCTGGTCACAAAAAACGTTTCATATTGATATCCCAAATTAACTCCATCACTTTTATTGTCCAATAACGTTCATGTGCAGGAGCTACAATAATTTACAAAATATTAATATCTTTTTTCTATCGATTTCTCAGGACAAACTTTTAATTCATAATGCTATTTCTTACTGATATGTTATAATAACCTTTGTTTGACTTTCTCATTATTATACCACATGTATATATATGGTACACACGTGTACTATAATATCATCACATAAATCTGTAATTGGGTCTTAGGCAAGACCGTACCCAGAGAAAAAATTCGGGAGGAGGTAGGGTTTGGTTCTAAAGTAAATAAGGCAATGTACATTTCAGAAAATTTTATTAAACACACATTTTTTTCACCTAATTCCAAATATATTCTACAGATTTGAGGGGGGGGTCATAAACCCCCTGGGTACGTCCTGTTGGATGTATTTTTTCAAATGAATAAATAAACTTGATTGAGGCAGAAAGTGCCCATATGTTTCAGATAGATAGATATTTATTTCCATACTAATAAACATTGAATTTGTGGATCGTCAAAAAATAGTTCAACACAAAACACAAATGTATATAATCACAAAACTAAATGAATAATATAAAAAGTAAAGCAAGGAGAGTGTCTATCACTTAAGTTCGAGTTCTTTCATGCTCAGATCAAGATACTCTTTCAAGGTATGAAAACAGGTTATCAGTAAAAAAGCTTTTTATTTTTAAACTGATGAAAGTTTAGACACCTTATACTCGGAGGTCTCTTGTTATACAGGTGCAGATTAGTATATTTTTTTGTGACATCTGTAGTCTGAACTAAGGTGTTATAATTGAGCTGCTATTGCGAGTGGAGTAATGATGGATTTAAGATTGAACCATATATTTGTTTTTACTTCTATGAATTTTCAGTGAAGATGAATATATAAAAAAGTAGGAAGTGGCATGATTTAAAAACTAACAAAGAGAGGGCGACAATGTTCGCGAAAAAGGAACTCCCGCCATTACTCTAATAACCATTTTTTGTAACATAAAAGCCTTATGAGGGTGGCCGAGCCACCCCATAGTAAAATGACAAATGACTATGGAATAAACCAAAATAACATGATTTAAGAACATGTAAGCTGACAATATTCTTCAAACGTCGGATCAAAAAGGTGATACTTGAAAGTTTTTTCGCTAGTAACTCGATATGAGTTGCCCAGTTTCGTCTATCATCTAATTGCACGCTTCGTAATTTGACGCTGGTACCCTGAGTGACTAGAACAGACTAATTTTCTTCTATAATAATTCTAGTTTATTGCATGTGAACCATGTTTGGGCTGAATAAATAATATAATTGATATCGTACATAAATTCTCTGAATTAGCACTTTGACAGATGAATATTGTATCATCGGCGAAGAAAACACTTTTGTCGAAAAAGTATAGTGATATAGATCGTTTATATATATATATATATATATATTTGTTAGTTTTTTCTTGGGATTTAGATTCCATCTGGGACAGGTTTCAATTAAAAAATTTTCTTCTCTGCATATACATTTAATTTGCAAAACGTTTCGCTCATGGCCTGGAGCTTTATCAATTGTATAAACATTTAGTACTGAAAATGGGAGTTTTGGTTAGTTTTTGTTCTGTTTACAATCAACTTTGCAAGTACGTACCATAACCTATATGTGGCAATCCGAGTACAGAGGACTGCTTGTATCACACATTATTTTAAAAACATTTTGTTTGTATGGGTGCCTTGGGCTTTTTTCACATGTACATGATTTCTAGACTTTAGGTGTTGTTTTTGGTTTCATTGGTCTACGTGATTCGTTCGATTTGAGAATGTCGGAGTGTGGTTTGATTGGTTGGTCGAGCCGAGCCTGGTGGATGTGACGTGCTTGTATTGTTAGTGTGTGTTTTGACTAGGGTGATCTTTATTTGCGCATGGGTATTAATGATGTTTCTGTGGTTCATAGTATCGTGGGGGAGCGAGGGGTAGTTATTTTTGGGGGTATGGGTTCATATTGGTTGTATGTTTGTTATATAACTGTGTGGTATATTTGGCTGAGATTATTTATATCTCGTCTATCATTCATTGCATTTTTGTTCTTCTTTATGTATATCATTTCTTTAATAGCTCTTTTTTCTTGATTCGTTTCTATCGTTAAGATTTTGGTTTCTGGAAAGTTGGGGTTGTGGTTGTCTTGTATTATGTGTTTGTTGAGTGCTGTACTTGATTTTTTCAGATATTTATGGCCATTGATTCTATTGCACAATAATTGTGATGTCATACCGATATATTGTTTTTCGCAGTCGTTGCAAGGAATGCTATAGACGAGATTTGATTGTTTAAGTTTTGGGTCCCTGCTTTTGAGAGGGGTGTGAAATTGTTTGAGTGTATTATGAGATTTATGACAAACTTGGAAATTATGTTTATTCAGGATGTTTCTTATGTTTTCCGAAAGACCGTTCACGTATGGAATTGAGATATAATTATTTTTATTCATATTTGGGGATTTATTTTGGTTGTTGTTGTATAATTTATGCGTTCTTTGTTTGATGATTTTATCGATAAGATTAATTGGGTAGCTGTTGTTTTTAAGTGTTTCTCTAACTTTATTAAGACAATTTTTTCGTAGTGGAGGGCTGCTTAAATTTAGGGCTCTATCTACTATACCTATGATGACACTTTTCTTTGGTTTAGGGGGTGGTTGGAATTGAAATTGAGGTATCTGCCTGACCATGTGCTTTTTGTGTACCATTCTGTTTGTATTGTGTTGTCTGTCTGATTAGCGTTAGGTCTAGAAAATGTATCTTACCGTTTTCTTCTGATTCAGTGGTAAACTGTAGTTTGGGGTGGAATGAGTTAAAGGCATTGGTGATTTCATCATCATTTATTGGGATTGCCGTTATGCAGTCGTCCACATATCTTTTAAAGAATGGTAGTTTGAATTTTATTTTTTTTATAATTGTTTCTTCGAGGGATTCCATGACCAGCTGGGCGACTGTGCTAGATATGGTGATTCCATTGCGCATCCGTTCAGCTGAATATTTTTAAAGAATTGTTTTTTGTTTTTTTTTTTGTTTTTTTTTATTTCATCAATGAGTTTTGGGTATGTGACAGTGATTTAACGTCAAGAATGATAATGTATTTATCAGGATGACTGTGTCTATAAATTTTGTGAAGGAAATAATTGAGATGATATTGTTTTCCTGTGAATGTGTCTAAGAATTGGAAAGGTATTTTGACAGTTTATAGAATGGTGATTGGATGGCTCGACCAACCAATCAAACCACACTCCGACATTCTCAAATCGAACGAATCACGTAGACCAATGAAACTAAAAACAACACCTAAAGTCTAGAAATCATGTACATGGGAAAAAAGCCCAAAGCACCCATACAAACAAAATGTTTTTAAAATAATGTGTGATACAAGCAGTCCTCTGTACTCGGATTGACACATATAGGTTATGGTACGTACTTACAAAGTTGATTGTAAACAGAACAAAAACTAACCAAAACTCCCATTTTCAGTACTAAATGTTTATACAATTGATAAAGCTCCAGGCCAGGAGCGAAACGTTTTGCAAATTAAATGTATATGTAAAGAAGAAAATTTTTAATTGAAACCTGTCCCAGATGGAATCTAAATCCCAAGAAAAACCAAACAAATAAATTATAATCAAGATTCAAGAACAATTTCCGATAAATATATATATATATATATATATATATATATATATATATATATATATATATATATATATATGTATATATTAAAGAGAGAAAAGGGCCCAGAACTGACCCTTGAGAAACAACATGAGTAATAACATTAGGATTTGAGAGAGTACCTCTCATTTTGACACTTTGGGATCTTTTACTTAGGTTAGATTTAAAAAAGTCGACAGCCAAGCCTCTCACTCCATAGTAATATAATTTTTGCAATGGAATATTATGCGACACATAGCCAAACGCCTTAGAAAGATCACACAACGTGAGTTGTGAGTGTTTACCTTCCTCCAAGCACTCGACAATGTCCGACACAACTTTGATCGTTATGGATCGATTTTTTCCAAATCCAGATTGGCCTGGACACAAGAGAGAATTGCTTTTTAGAAAGTTGTAAAGTTGTTTCCTAATGATTACTTCAAAAATTTTACCTGTGATTGGTATAATAGATATAGGTCGGAAATTATGTATATCATCGATTCTTCCCTTCTTCAATACTGGCAAGACAACAGAGTACCTACTTCAAAATATTTGAAAATATTTCTGCAGAAAAACAGACATTGATTAAAGCAACTAAAGGTTTGGCAAGAAGAATTTCCGCTACTGATTTGATAATTTTGCTGTTCAGTTCATAATCATCAAAAGCGTTTGGATTTTTCAGGCCACGAATAATGTCATAGACATAATCTGGAGTTACAGCAAAGAATGTACCGGAGTTTTGATTGCTTTCAAATAAAATGTAGGTTCATGAGGTTAATTAATTTCATATTGATGTATTGATTAATAGAGGCCAGGAATGAATGTGGTTTTTTGTGGAGGAACAACGTTTCTTGACAAGTTTTTTGGGTAACCTTTTACAGTCTAACAATGAAAATATAATCAGGAAAATCCATACAAGTGTAGAAAGGGCAAACTAATCAGTTCACCCTGTTAAGTTATTGCGTTCACCAAATTATATTTCCTATAGAAAAATGATTCAATAAGTCAATAACTTGTCGTTTTCTGAATTTGCCTATAAAACATTTTTATTTTTTAAATTTAAAAGATACTTCTCTATATAGTTTTTGATTGACGTTTCGGGGACTATATCTGCCGCCGTTCTCAAAGTCTTCTAAATCTCCTTTAATTGTTTTAATAATTTGGATTTTTTTCTTGCAGAGTCTTTTTCGCTTTTTCAACTGTATGAACTATGAGAAATAGGTGGTAAAACAGCGTTGACATTTTTTTAATGAGCTGTGAATTCTCAACGATATCGTGATGAAGTCTTTCATTGATTCATTTTATAAAACTCTATTGAACGCGATATCAACTACTATATATCCACACAAGATACCATCCTGACCCTGACTGAAAAAATCTAAAACTCATTGAATAAAAACAAACCATGTCTATGTATATAAACTCCTTGACTTATCGAAAGCGTTTGATACTGTTAGACACGAATTAAGTACTCTTCCATTCACTAGAGGACTCTGGTATCAGAAACAGTTGTTTAGATTTATTCAGAAGTTATGACACCGATAGACACCAAACTACCAGAATAATTATGTAAGCAGTGAACCGTTAGTAGTACAATATGAAGTGCCTTAGGGAACAGTCCTAGAGCCCCTACTTTTCAATATTTATCTGTATGGATTGTTCTGTGTAAAAATAAAAGATGCATATGCCGCAATATAATTTTCTTCTACAAAACAGTGAAAAACTGATTTCAGAACATGTAGCTATTTAGAATCATTTCATCTGATGTAGATCAAAAGATAACATATTGCGTTTTTGAAAACCATCTTTTTTGTTAACTGTCCGCGAACGTGTTAATTTGGCATCCTCTTGGCGAACTTCCGTTTCATGTTGAAAAATAATATAAAAAACGCCATTTGTGACACCTTGTGTACCAGTATTTTCTGGTATTGAATGCTATAGGTACATTGCCATCATTTCAAAAAACTCGCGTCATTCATATTAGTTGTTCTCCCGAACAGAACTGCGCACTGGAAATTTCAAGCGAATAATAACAAAGACGGGATTTCCATCATTATGTATTTCCTCTGAGAGCTCTCGTGAAAATTCGGAAAAGCATCAAGTGGAACTAATAAAGATTGATGAATTTCTTTTGTTCTCGATATCCTTCTATCTTGTTTATGAAGTCGATTATTTATTGAGCTAAGAGAATCTTTTCTTCAGTCGAGTGTAAAACGCAGCATTTTTTCGAAGTTTAAGCCTGTATTATTGAGATAACAAGTCAGTCCAGAAGCGGCAAAATGTTGAGTAAGGATAACGAAATCACTTAGGCTATATGCTTATTGCAAACAATACAGTATGATCATATATGTCCGATACTCATTTTACATTCATTGATTTGTAAAACTAAGATCAAATCAATGGATGGATAATTATACATAGCGGTTTTCAATAGTCTCCTCTTCCCCTGTTAACTTTTGGATGGTTCGACGTAGAACAACGAAAAAAAAAACGTATTGAATTATATCACCGATACTACTTTTTGAAATGAAAGACATTGTGATTGCACGATAGATGTCGCGGGATAACTCAATTCTCTTTTCAACAATCTCGTTTTTTTTTCAATTTCGTTGATACGTTTTTTTACAATATGCATTTGAAATGTCAAGTATAACGAAATTTCAAATGAGGATTCTCAAATAAAAGTATTACATATAGACAACAATTTTTATCTAAATTAACACACAATTATGAGACTTCTATTGCACGTTCCCAGAAAGGGACTTCATGTTGACAGACGCTCGTGTCGACTGTTTTTATCGCCACACAAGGTGTTTTCCTAACTTAGTCGTCTTCAAAAACAGTACACTTTGAATCTATAACTAACGGAATAACCTACGTCACACATCCAAAGCAATAATTTTTTACTTTTCAGTGCATTTGAATTAAAGCTTTCCAAGTAGCATTTTGAGTGGACGGAACGTAGCGGCCACGATTCTAGAAATTTTTGGAAGTGTTTGACCACCACCACTGCCACGTAATATACACGGTTCCATC
This sequence comes from Gonioctena quinquepunctata, assembly GCA_018342105.1. Classification (NCBI taxonomy): domain Eukaryota; kingdom Metazoa; phylum Arthropoda; class Insecta; order Coleoptera; family Chrysomelidae; genus Gonioctena; species Gonioctena quinquepunctata. The sequence goes on along the minus strand of JAFIRS010002615.1, from coordinate 58,597 downwards.
ACGCGGCGGCAACCACAATTGGGAACACTTTTTTGGTGGCTGCTACATTCCGATCTACGTTCCTGGATCTCAGATAGCCACATTCCAACCACGTTGTGGTCACCTGGCAGAAACGTGGATATGTAGTGGCTGATACTAGACACGTTAAACAACTGACTGCGTTTGTGTAAATAATATGTAGCTCGATCTTTGTTCAGCAACATATTTTTGTGATGAATGTTCCTCATTCTTCCATTTTGCCTGATTCATTTCTAACACTCGATCAACTATAAAAATATATAACATATAAACATACAAACGCGTAAGTGAGTGTATTGAATTCGGATACTTCAGATCGGGATAAAATTAGAACAATTGAAAGTTTTATGTGAAATATGGGTATTGTAGCTCGATTGTGAACACGCACCATCTGAATACACTTTATTTAAAGAAAACATTAGCATTTTGGAAATAACTTGCCTCTGAAATTTGTACTCAAATACCTCAAACATTGTTTTATCAATCTTGGTTAGTTGAAACGAATACTTACGTTACAAATTACTACGTTTGATGCAGTTCTGATGACAAATAAATCTTTATTGAATATTTCGATCATTTCTCTAATAATGGTGACCCAGCATATTCATGTAAATATGGCGGCTTTTGGAGAATATAACTAAAATGGCAGGAAGTGTAAATATACCACTCTGAAGCTCCTCCCATCATAAAGTGCCCAGTGGAAATAAATTATTAACTTTTCCACTTTTCCACCCACGTCTCAGGTCTATTATTATATCCATTATTATAACCTGCCACTTGATAGTTATAATCTCTAAATTGCGGGTACATGTTCATTAATTGTTGAAAAAGGACATGTAGCAAGTATAGTGGATTTATGCAGCTCCAAACAACAATTATCAAGTATCAAGTAACAATTAACAAGTAATGAAAATGATGGCATTAATGCAAACAGAATTAACAATTAAAGTATAAATATTAAGCATGAGCACAAGTCAGAGATCCGATCTATTTAAATTAACCTTTTTATACAAACTCAAGAAAAATTGTCTATTGAAAACGAATATCCCATTTTATTTTCATTCACATTCCACGTAATAGGTAAAACGAACTTTTAGTGAGCCACAATAAAATAATTTGAGAAAATTGGTTAGTTTCGATCGCCTGACCAATCCACGGTCACTTCAAATTAAGGAAATTTGTCCTTTGAAAACGCATAACCCATTTCATATTGGATGAATATCATTCACGTTTCACGTAACAGATAAAACGAACTTTCTGTAAGCCACAATAAAATAATTTGAGAAAACTTAGGTTAGCTTTCGTCATCGTGCGGAATGGTGAATTTTGAAGGTTATAGTGATTTGTAGTGACTTTTATTAAATGCGAACTGTGGATATCACTCATGGAGATAGCAAGAACGTGGCAACATATCACAATCAAGTGCCTGCCACATTGAAGGTTCTATGGAAGTTACCAAAACATCACCGAAACTATCATACTATCTTGAAAGTGACTGTGACTTCTAAGTGATATTTAAGTGGTACAGGATAGTTACCGCAACGGTTATTTTCCACTTTCAAGTTTGAAAACCTTCAAAGTGATTTGCTCAGTGGCCATAAGTTTCAGACACCTCAAATGACACTGATAAGTTATAGAACTGTGGAGTGGCTACCATAGATGGGAATCACGCGACTACAACAATACACATATAAAATTTCAGTTACTCTTACTGTATAGTGGTAGATTTAGTGGTGATTACGTGATAACCACCGAGTCGAAGTTGCAATATCAGTTTCCGTCTCTATAATGCTGCTTGGGAATTGTCTTCAAAGAGGTTTTTTATTAATTATATTTTTTTTTAAATGTAGGGTCGGCCTATTTCTGCGACCCAGGCTAATCACCGACGCCGGTGAGCACACTTCCTTCAACATCCATGAACTCGGGACCTACATCTTAACGTCCCGTCCGAAGTACAGCATATCTATCGTCATATCTCGTGCTCATTGATATGACGCCTGCAGCTGCGAATATGCTACCACGCTGCAGTTGTTCGGGGCATTTTTAACGCGCACCTTCCTCGGCAGGTGGTCACCCATCTGAAAACTAAACGCGCCCGGTCGATAAGTCTCTCGTCAACCTGACCAGCCGCCGCTGTCCTTCTGCGTTTCTTATCGGAGTGTATATTCCATAGTTCATCCTGATGCGTCATTTACTACTTGATTCAACTGGTACGAGGTATAGATATCACTGAACTAGTTTTATATAATGTGAATAACGGAAGCAGTAAAAATCTGAGAATATATAATTTTTCGCAAAAAGTTCTTCTAGTATGTATATCCTTCTTTTTTGTATTCAATTCAACCAGTCCCAAATTTTTTATCAAATCTATATTTGAAGAAACTGATCTCTAGAACGTACATATGTCGACTATTTGATTCTGAGATGACTGCATTATAAGAACATTGATTCCATTCAGCAGAACTTTCAGAAACATAAGATAAAGGATCATATTGATTCTCTAGTGCAGCAACTTTATTGCATGGCATTGATATTTTCCATTCAGTACCAGTCAATTCCAATCCTCATAACGATCATCGAAACAATAACATAAAGGGTTCTCCACACCATCGGCCATGATGGACGACCACAGAATAGGCCATGATTTCCACGATCATTGCGCAGCTTTCCACACGATCGTGCATCCTACATTTGTTGATTGCGGCGACACATCGGCGATTATGCTCGATCGTCTCCGATCATGGGTATCGTCCATTATTCACGTGAGGCTCGAAGGGGAGGGGGAAGGTGTCCGTAAAAAATCACGAAATATCACAAAGGGGAAGGGGGGTAGTGAGATATCACGTGTATTTATTTTTTCGTTGAACGCACGATTTCTAAAAACCGAAAAGCGGCCAGGCCGCCTGGCTCGGCTTGCCAGTCGTCAGTTATTCTCTTCGATGTATTCTTCCGGAACGCCTCGTGATACCTCCTTACCCGATTTTGCAGTCGTCCATAGTATTCCGTAGCCTCAAGAGCATGTTGATAAGGCGTTTGCTACATTTCTTCTGCGTCGGTTTCTTGGAATTACCCAATGCATGAGGGCTTCGACAAATTGCCTTATAACCTTTATTGCCCTAGCCTGAAGAAGGATCGCCAGCAGCTTGTGGGGAGGACGTGCTAGCGGTGTGGACTGTACTTCTGTACGAAGAAGAATGTTCAGGCACAAGCAACCTAATAATCCGTGCAAAAATAGTCCAGAGATGCACAATGTTCGTCCTTCACGCATCCTCACGCGACGATCGATCGGTAGATCGAGAGAGATTATCTGCGTAGTGCGCGAAAATGATGACGCCGAGTGGGACGGCCGACGTTGTCTTCAACAAGCACGGGAACGCTGACTTCAAGATACTTATCAATTTGTTAGTGTTGAAGAGTCTCTAATCCGTGGTCGGACAAGTCCATTACCAGTACAATTATGTTTCATGATTAACATTTCCTTATTATTTTATGCCAGTCAAAATAACCTGAAACCTTAATGTCTGTCTGGACATTTTCATCACGGTCCTTAATTTTCCAGAATTAAATTAGATTACACCTGCATTTAAAGATAATATTCTGAATTTTTTTAAGATACTCCGTACTGAAAAAATACAGGTGATTTTGGGTAGGAGAGGAAGGGGGTTAGTCTTGAACCCCACTACGTATCACCAGGGGGGATGGAAGGGGTTGAAAAGTTGCTAAAAAATATCACGTGAATAATGGACAACCCCATGGGCAATTACAGATTACAGGCGATTATGCCCTCCACAAGTTCGTGATCGCCTGTATTCGACCATCATGGCCGATGGTGTAGAGGCCCCTTGAGGGTTAATTGTTTGGTTGCACATTGGGAGCATTACTGTAAAGATTGCTAAGTGATTAGATAAACCGATGCTGTGAAGTGATTAAACAATGATGAACATGATCATGATAATGATCAACATGTTATGTATGTAAGTATCCTCAGAGAGAATTGAATTATCTTTTCAACGATGTGCCACATGACCCCCCCCCATGCTATTTGAAATTTTCAAGTTGATGTGCTCCCCGCGCCATCTATCGTGCAATCACAATGTCTTTCATTTCGAAAAGTAGTATCGGTGATATCATTCAATACGTTTTTTTTCCTTCATTGTTCTTCGTCAAACCGTTCAAAAGTTACCAGGGGGGGGGGGCTATTAAAAGCCGCACTGTATAAGTCAAAATGAAGATATGAAAATGTTGACAGTTCATGAAACAAAAATCCATTGTGCGCCACAAAATTGGTGACATGTAATTTAGAAACCTGAAATACATCTGTCAGAATATCATGAAATAATAGTCAAACATCCCCAATAATTTTAATTATCTAGTTAAAAAAAAGGTCGGTATTGAGACGGTTCAACCCGGAGTATGGTTAGATATCATAAATTCTTTGATCTTGATGAGTACGCCATAATCCAACTAGTTTTATGAAGTTCTCTGAAGAAAATCAACCCAAATAGTTTATTATGTTCAATAGTCAACTATGGAAAACATCAGAACATTAGTTAAAAATATTCCGAAAAAGAGCATACCAATCAGATAGTTAGAATCAGCATCTGTTCCTACAAATAAGAATTATAAAAAAAAATTAGACAATCTTTTATACGAATGCACTGAAAAGGAAAAAATATAGTATATTGTTTTACGAGTGACGAAAGTAGAATTTTTTGAAGCGTGAGAACAGTTTGGTAATGTTCACGAGCTTCAAGAAATGTTTTCGACGAGTGAAACACTATACTTCTTCTAAAACCCTGTTTTTATCAAAATAATATGCTAAAAAAGAACGATGAACAAATATTTCATTTCAAATTAAAAATAACAGAATTTTTTTAAACAATACTTATGATTTAAATATTGGTTGATTGTTACATTCGAGCAATTATTCAAAACTATAGTATTACAATCAAGAATTTCATGTATTGAGGTAGACGATGCCAAATCTGTTATGTTGTTAACTGATATCACTCCAGATGAAGATGCGCCGTAATCGGATAGCGTTGTATTTTGTATGGATTGTAAAATTTTGGTTTGTTTTTGATTTTTGCTGCTAACTGATTGATCAACATATCCCTCAACAACGTTACTAGATTTCCAGCCTCAATGCTTTTTTAATTGAAGTAAATCTCCTCCTGCATCCACTGATAGCGTTGCGGAAGTTCTACGCAAACAATGCCAAGTATATTTTTGGGGATCAAGGAAATTTAAATATTGAGCTATTTGCATGGGAAATTCACTGAATTCATTTATTCCCACAACCTGTCTAGTACACTCTCCGTTCTGGAAGTTAATAAAGAATCTTGAATTTATTTTGTCCATATCTAGTGGACGGAGGTTCATATATATTTTAGAAATCTCATAGAAGAACCCAGAAATGTGGAAGGAACGCGGTACTTTTGTTTTGTATCACTGCTGGTATCTTCTACATCATTTACTGTCAAATATTTCAATTCATGGCAACGACAATTATATAATTAAGAATTTCTCGCATAATGAAGTAATTAACTCACCTTAGTCATTGAGTATTTGGAGTGGGTGCATTCTTCAAGAAAGTGTGTATCTCATCGGAAGAAATTTTTTTAGACTTTTGACTATTAAAACCATCAGATTTTCGTTTGAAAAAAGAACGTAACTTGGGATATTTACTGATATCGATATTATTTTTAATCGATAAAGTGGTTCTCAACATCGAATACATAGACCATAGCGTCGATGACTTATTCTTTTTTACAATCATCCAAAATACGCAGCCGCACAGTTTCCAAAAATGAATTTACATGATTATCAACTCTCCAATCCATGAATTTTGCATATATTTCTTCATATCTCTCTTTAGATTTTACTGGTAATGAATCCAAAGAGGTTTCCTCAGCTTAATTTGCAATTTCTGGTGGTGTATTTGGAAAATCTAAATCACTTTCTGAATCAGAAATTATGATAACTCAAAAAACGAACAATGCTTTCAGTGCAAACTGACAAGTCTAAACAATTAACGAGGAACGTCAAACTAATGAAACCAGGCAACTAGATATAAATTGTTTTTAAATCTCACGGTATTTTTATGATTCTATTTTGTTTTTGATTGAACAAAAGTAAAAAAAAAATTATTCCTATTATAGAAATGATTCCTGTTTTTGTTTATTGATAATTTAAAGTCATCAAAACATTATATACGAAGGCGAAAAATGATTGAAACTATAAATTTAACTTTCGTCACTAGAAACGAAAGTTAACGTTATGAGCATTTCTCTCACTTGCGACGGAAATCACGTTTTCGCTAAAAGTATTCTATTACAAAATGACGTCTTTTCGTAAAAGGTTGAAGAAAAATTTCATTAATTATTTGACCTAGGTTATTCTGTGAGTAGCAAATTCAAAATCTTGCCGCGCAAGAATACCTATTTTATATACGCGGCAAGCTTTTGAATCTGCTACTCACAGAATAACCTAGTTCAAACAATTAAAGAAATTGTTTTTTCCTTTTGAGGGCATGTGTATAAAAGCTTGTGTTAATTTTTTTTTCAATAATTCTTATTCAATTCTTCTCAGTCACTCATGAAATATTGAATTCTGACAAAAATTGATAATTTCCGACCCCAAAAATACCCAATTACCAATTTTGAATGGAATCGGGCCATAATAACAAAACCCCCTACCATCTTGAATTCTTGAATTTTGACAAAAACATCATGATGTCCAACGCCAAAAACTTCCACACACCAATTTGGAATGAAGTCGGGCTATAATCACAAACCTCGTCGCCATATTGGAGCCGCCTTCTTGAATTCATGAATTTTGTCAAAGAATTCGTGATCTCTGTTTACATATCAGTTTTAAATAGAATCGAAGCATAAGCACAAAACGTGTCTTCCATATTGGAGCCAGCATTTTGTTTTTTCTCTAGCAAAAATTGCATAATGAATTGTTATCGGGATTATTAACATCTGCCAAATTTCACGTTTATCGAACAACTAGAAGTGGGTCAAAATGCACTTGCATGATTTGAAGTACCTAAATATACGAATGTGAAGTTGAATAAAAGCTTGTAAAAGAGGTTCCCGATGACAAGAACCTAGCATAAAGTAAGTAAAATTCCTTTGATGGTTTCTTCCTCTCTTCCTGCATGAAATATTACCGTAACCAATAATAATTCTAGGAATGTATGAAAAGAACGAGGTGGATATGAACACTTTATAGTACAGTGTGGGCCATTGAAAACGAATCAGCGGCTGTGTAGGTCGGCAGAACCGAATTATATAAAACGCTCGGACACGTCAACTACATTTTCGAAGGGGACATCGTTCGCGATGAAATTCACCCCAAATACATTCCATCCCTCAGAGCTGTGACCGCCACCCCTAAATTTTTAAATGGCAACATTTAGCAAGTGATACTTCATTTGATAGGTATTTTCCTTCTTAATATCAAACATAAAAAATAAATTAATTCTATCGATTCGTTTTCGAAATATAGAAACTTGAAGTTGGGAATTCACTTTTTATTCACCCAATCAATAAAAATAACATCTGATAATGCAACTGTTTGAAGATAATTATCATTGTCAAGGAATTGAATGATCTAACTGTTTACCAACAAATAATATGCAATTCCGTTTCAAATTTTCATTTCACCCTCATGTACTTTATCGAAAAAACTTTAAGGTTCTTAAGAATCGATAAAAAGACGTTTTCTCGAATTCGACTCAAATGCGAGTACAACAAAAACACGTATGAGATAATTTTTTTCGTCATATCGCAATTGTGGACGTCTATCAGTGTCAAATTGATCTTTGATTGAACGACATTAGAGTGAATTACTTGACTAAAGCTGGTGAATATCTTTCCGCAATAATGGGGTATACGATCGCGGAAAGAGTTGAAATAATAAATTTTTTTTTAAGAATGATGAGTGCGGTACCCGTACAGCTAATTTGTTCAGTGAAACGCATCTAGATAAACTTGTTGCTAAAAAATACGTTCTAGAATTAGTGCAAAAATTTCGTCAAACTGGATGAGTAGCCAACAAGAAACGAGTCCCAGATCGTGAGAAATGACGCTGTTGAAGTTGCACTTTTAGGACAAGTTCATGCAGACCCAACATTGAGCACAAGGAAATTGACTAGTGATACCAATATCAGTAGAACCAGTATCCGCCGAATCCTGAAACATCATAAATTCCACCCCTACAAAATACATTTGGTACACCAATTGAATGAAGATGATTTTGATAGGCGACAGGAATTTTGTGAAATCATGACTACGAGAATAGATGCTGATGAGAATTTCCTTTCAACGTCTGCTTTTCTGATGAGTCTACATTCTTTTTGAATTCGACTGTGAATCGTCATAATTGTTATATTGGTAGATGCCAATCCACATGTTTCTCTTCTTCCATACTCAAACTCCCCAAAAACTCAATGTCTGGGCCGGTAGTTTTGGGGGCCATTTGATTGGACCAGTATTTCCCGACGGTAACCTGACAGGAGAAACTTATTTGGAATTATTGAATTAATTTGTTTATCCACAATTTGTAGGCATCATTGAAAATGACGATCGTTACCATGAAGACCACTTGATATTTCAACAAGACGGGGCACCTCCACATTATGCACTGCTTGTTAGGGCGTTTTTGGATAGAATGTTTCCTGGAAGTTGGATTGAAAGAAGAGGCTCTATAGAGTGGCCAACCAGATCTCCAGATTCAACCCCACTCGACTCTTTCCTGTGGGGTCACTCGAAAAACAAAATCTTTGCAACCGAACCGGAATCTCTGGAAGATTTACGAAGGAGAATTATTGAAGAATTCCGTCGAATAACGCCGGAGGTGCTACGAAATGTGAGGTCTCGTTTTGAACAGAACTTGTACTATTGTATGGAAATGGGTGGTAGACAGTTTGAACATTTGATTCATTGACAATAATAATTATTACGACAGTTGCTTTATCAGATATTGTTCCTATATTTCGAAAACGAATCGATAGAATTAATTTATTTTTGTTGTTTGATATTAAGAAGAAAAATACCTTTCAGATAAGGTATCACTTGCCATATCTTGCTATTTAAAATTTTAGGGGTGGCGATCACAGCTCCGAGGGATGGAATGTATTTCGGGTCAATTTGATCGCGAACGATGTCCCCCTTGAAAATGTAGTTGACGTGTCCGAGCGTTTTTATATAATTCGGTTCTGCCGACCTACAGAGCCGCTGTTTCGTTTTCGAAGGACCACTCTGTATACAGTGCAATGCAAATGTATGGAATAAATTCGTTATTTCAAAAATAGGCGACTTATGGAAAAAATCCAAAAACATGTAAGTTTTAATTTTTGAAGCCCCATTCATGACATAAATGTATGAGACGTTAGGTCACTGGTGTTGGCGTAATGACGTAATGGATGATTTTTTAAAATACAAACAGGGGTCATATGACACCTCATTCAAAAGGTCTACTGATCGTCTATCCAACAGTGGAATTATTCGAATATGTATTTACAGGGTGAACCAAAATTATGTATTTAGAATATTGAAATTACAATAAATGCCCGTTCGTTGAACTTAATTATGCTATTGACCGCCACTGAGAATGAAACATCGTAGTGTCTTCTATTGTTTTTAGAGATTCAGAAAAAAAAAACACATTCATTGAAAAAAGTTCCACACTCGAATTTGAAATTAGTCCATGAGGTATCATTAGGCATTTTCGGAAACTTACTCTGGGTCACCAACTCGATCCCAATAGATCACGTGACGGATCACTCTGATCACTTACCCGGGTACTATAGTTCACGAACGTATCAGGTTGAGCTTGTTCTCTGTTACACAAGCATAACATAAAACATAACCTAAATTCAACTTCTCTGGTTTCCCTCGGATTTGAGATTTAACATCTATAATCAATTAATAATCGAATAATTATGGAAATAGATGAAATTTTGGGTAGGTGTGAAGTCTGGGGATTCATCAGTCAGGAGTCTAATGTCCGACAACATATGCGAGTTCACCAATCTCCAGGTGATTAATTCATTTTCAAATTATCAAATTCTCTAATCATGATTTTTCAGTTGAATTAGATGAAGATGAGAATTATTCGCAGTGTGATGAATTGACCTATAATACTTGCAATAGCGTTGAATTATTTCTTTATAATTTTGAATGCAAACTCTCCTTCGTTTAGAAACATTTTGTTTCTTCATCTTACTAGAAGATAACATCAAAATATAAAACTCACACATTTCATCGTCTTCATCAAAAACATAATCAAACGCTAACGCCGTTATTGTTTGGAATATTGCAATTTTCCTTTTCCCCATAAATTCAAATTATTTTTCGTAATGCGCATGCGGTGTCTGTAGCGACTCTGACGACCCTGCTTTTGAATAGGGTTATGCTAGACAAACCTGAGTCAGTGATCGAGTAAGCAACACCGAAGTTTGCGAACGCGAGTAGTTAACTCGGATTAGGAAAACGAACGTGCAGGTTAGGGATCGTGTCAACCCGAGTAGGTTTCCGAAAATGCCTATTGAATTGGTTGATATTATTTTCATAAAAATATTTGAATCGCTCATAAACTAGCAATGAGACTCACAGAAACCGAACGAATCGAAATCTCAATTATGATTGGCTGTGGAGATAAAGTGAGGACTCAGACAGAAGTTTGTGATTCATTCAATACTAAATGCCCCAACTGAGAACCCGTTCCTCAATCAACAATTAGTCAAATTGAAAGTTTCGATAAACGGGACTTGGTAAAGATCTCCCCAAAAGTGGTAGAAAATCAATTCCGGAAGCTAAAAAACTTGACGTGGTACTTGCGTTCCATAAAAAAACACCGTGCCAACTCGAGACAAGTCGCACTAGATAATAATTAACACCAATCGACTGTTGTTAGAGTGTTGATAAAAGGAAAGTAGCATCCGTATAAAGTTAATCTGGTCCAAGAGCTGTTAGAATATGTTTTTGATAGAACAGTCTGATTCTGCGAAATCATGATGTAACGCTGTAACAGAGATAGGAGTTTCATACGAAAGGTACTTTTCTCAGATGGAGCTACTTTTATGCTCAACATCACATTTGATGGAGTAGTATAGCACACAATATCCTCAAAAGGTTAATGTTTGGGCCGGAATTTTCAACAACCAGATTATAGGGCCATACTTCTTTGAGGCAAGCGTAACTGGTGCTCGGTATCTACAATTTTTCCAGGGTTATCTGGTGCCACAACTGAATCAGCTATTTCCAAATAGAAATTATTTCTGGTACCAGCAGGATGGGGCGTCCCCACACTACGCCGTGGATGTACTAATCTACTTAAATATTGTTTTCCGAGGTAAGTGGATAGGGAGGAGAGGACCGATCGAATGGCCACCAAGGTCTCCGTATTTGACTACGTTAGACTGTTTTATGGGGATACTCAGAGAGCAAAGTTTATCAAAATCGACCAAATGATCTGGAAGAGTAGAAGAAACGCATCAGAATGGAGACTGCACAAATAACCCCTGAAGTTCTCGAAAACATTATAGAAGAATTCACTGCTCGGCTTTAATATTACATCATTGCTGAAGGTCCTCAATTTGAACATTAATTATAATTTTATTGTATTTCAATGAATAAACAGTTTTGGTTTACCCTGTATAAATAAATATTCGAATAATTATACTGTTGGATAGACGATAAGTAAACCTTTTGGATGAAGTGTCACATGTCCCCTGTTTGTATTTAAAAAAATCGTCGGTTACGTCATTACGCCAACACCAGTGACGTAACGTCTCTTACATTTATAGCATGATAAGGACCTTCAAAAATTAAGACCGATGTGTCTTGGATTTTTTTTTCAAAAGTCGCCTATTTTTGAAATAATGAATTCATTCCATACATTTGCATAGTTCTGTATGCATGAAGTCCATACTCGGTAACTGTAACGTTGTATGTGATTTCTACGATTCAACTTCAAGACTGCAATCTCCTTATCAACTTTCTCTACAAATTTAACAACAAGAGTGAAAGAACTCACTTCGGGGATTAAACTGATAGGGTTAATATCAATTATGGAAGCAGCAAAAGCAAATCTGTGAACTTTGTGGAGATGCAGATACTTTTCTTCATCTTCAACGATATCTTGCAATCTTCTAATAATATTTCTTTGTTGGTTTAACTTCCTAAATGAAATAAATCACTTTGTTGGTCAAACTGATAGAAGTAATATTAACTTTGGAGGTAGCAGAAGCGAATCTAGTAACTTTATAAGTATGAAGGGACTACTCTTCAACTTCCATGATACCCTGCTATCGTCCAATATTTCTCCACTAGATAGGAAGCCATCCCTAAGATACCAAAATAAAGCATGAATATATCTACAAAAAAGAGCAATTTTCTCCATTTTTGATTGTAATCCTTATTTAAAATACAACTGGAGAATCCGAACAACTGGACATACCAGAATCACTCATGTAATCAACATCGAAGAACTCGAAATGATTTCAGACTACATGCAACCCCTATACTCATTCGAAAAACCATTCGAAACACGAATTGACGGATCTGGATGGGCCCCGAGTATAGAATCACAATCAACTGCGAACATAGTCTGGTATACAGACGGTTCAAAGACAGTTGGAGGAACGGGAGCAGGAATACATGGGGTAAGGCCAAGAAGGGGTAACATGATACCACTTGGCAAATGCTCCACGATATTCCAAGCTGAAACACATGCCATTATGGTATGCATCCAGAAGAATCTAGAAAGTGGTTATAGGTAAAAACACATCTACATTCTATCTGACTGTCGAAGTGCTATCAAAGCACTCAACTCCATACAGATGAAGTCTAAACTGGTCTGGAACTGCCTCCAGAACCTCATCGAGCTGGCAAAACACAACAAGGTCACCTTGATGTGGGTGCCAGGTCAAAGGCAACGAAAAAGCTGACCAGCTAGCTAGACAAGCATCTGAAACGCTATCCACAGGGCCAGAACGTGTACATGGGATTAGCAAAAACCGATGCAGGATCCTGATCAACGAGTGGATAAAAAAAAGACACCAACAATATTGGGATCAAAGTGTCGGGCAAATACACAGCAAAGTCATGGTAGGGCATCCAAACCGGACCCTGACGGCCGACCTTCTGGAGCTGAACAGAACGAAGGCACGTATAATAATAGGTCTGTTGACTGGACACTGCGGCCTAAGAAAACACCTAAACACCATGGGAGTACGCAGGGAAACCGTGGATTGTAGGCTATGTGATGAAGAGGAGGAAACAACCTCTCATATTATCTTCGACTGTGACGCCCTAAGTAGTAGGCGACACAGAACCTTCGGAGAGATCAGCCCGGAAACAGGCATGAATCCGAAGAACCTTATCAACAGGCTACTAAACCTAATCAAAGGCACAAACCTATTTGAATGAGGAACCACTGACCACAATAGACCCCAGCTGGTCGCAGTGTCAAGGGAAGCTGAGTGCCAACCCTGTCTCTGGCTCGTCAGCTTTCAACCAACCAATCCTTATTTTTATTTTTTATCAGTATTATTATTCTTTATTTTTATTATTAGTTGATTAGTATAATATTTTTTTGTGATGGACCCATATGTAAAAGACTTTGTCGTTGAAAAATTGAAACATATGACCTTAAAACATCTGAGGAATTGACATAAGTATTGGAAATTAATGAGATTAGCCCAAATTTTAAAATTGTGAACAGCAATATACGTGATTTAGATTGCAATCTAGATGAATTTTTGATATTCGTCAAAAGCCTAGAGAGCAGTATTGACTGCGTAGTTTCAACCGAAACAAGGCAGATACCTGATATTAATGTATTCAATATTGATGGATACAGAACTTTGTATAATAAGGGCAGTTACAATCGAAATGATGGAGTGGTATTATTCATAAAATCAGAAATGTATGTCTCTCACCAATTAATATAATTGAATAAGAGTAACCTTTTTAGACTGGAATCAAACTGTGAAAATAACGTCTTCATAATAAATACATTTGCTAGTGATGTGAACACGTTTATCAATGAGTTAAATGACATATTAGAAAATGACAACGAAAAATGTGACTATAAGTTTTTTCTAGGAGATATCAATATTAACATATTAGAAGGAACCATGGAAACAAAAAACACCTTGCCAGATAATTCCAAAAAGGAGAATACAGTCAAAAGATTTAAGACTGAAGTAAAAAGTTATATAATGAGTAGGCCAAGAAGAGGAGTACATGACTTAATTGACAATCCTTGATTGAAAATTAACTGATTACGTGTTTTGATTGTGATGCCATAGTTATACAATGATGATTTTTATGATGATATGTGAAATCACTTCTTTATTTTTTGTTACATGTCGAATCATTATATCATCTACAGAATTTTTTCGATGGGTATTCGTTGGTTAAGTTTAGGTTTGAGTACTTAATTCCTTCTATATCCTCCTGAGATCCCAGGAAAAACTACTCAACACATTGCAATGACAACTTCACCAACGATTTTACATATTGCAAAAACCTAAAATATTTTTTTTTTCGATTTTTTGTATATACCGTTTTTGAAAAAAAATGTGTCCAACCAGATGGACATTTGATCTTAGTCAAGTCAAAACTATATCAAAGGAAAATGAAATAAGTTAGATGATAATCAATTATTTATTGTGGTTCAGAGCTTAATATAATGTTAAGATTCAAAGAGATATATGAAAATCAGAAAAACAGTTGCGCTCACTGGTAACACAAAAATATGCATTACATCTTTCGCAAAAAATTTTTGTCTTTTTTGACAATTTTTGTACTTGCACGTCATATAATTCCTAACCTTGGCTACTTGAGGCAAATGTAATTTATATCGTGAAGAAGTTGGAGTGGACTTCGGTGACTGGGTATAACCCTCAGGGTTATTTCTTGTAGTGAGGCGTAAGGGTAAGACTGAGTTTTCGTCATTTGTATGATTATCAGTGGAGAAGGAATCTGCAACTTCAAGCTCAAATGCATGAAATTGCAAAATATCCTTTGGAGCATCACCCAATTTATTCCTGTCCTCACGATATAAAATCCAGGAATTTGCTATTGCTAGATCAATCAGGTGAAAAATTGTTTTGGCAGTCCACTTTTTCGTTTTTGCTTATCATTTGGTCTATTAGGTCAATACCGCCCATTGAGTTGTAGTAGCATTTTACAATGCAGGGGCGAGCGACAAGCATGTACTTGGAATCTTTTTTAGACCATCTTTTACAGTTATCAGTAGGATGTTGTCCTGATGCTGTTGAAGCTAGTAATATTGGTTTTTGGTCAAACCATTGTATAACATTTACTTTCCCATCATTTCTAACTGTTTGTTCTGTAAAACCTCTGGGAAATTTTTCAATCACTTTCTCCGCTGTCAAATGCACAGCCGCTGGTATCCGTGATTTCATAATTGTATTGTCGTAGAGAAACGATCAACAAATACCTGGGTTCTTGGTTTTAATGACCTTGTTAATCGTATTACAGCCTGGCCCCACTCCCAGATTTACGTCACAATCCTGCAGTAATGTGCCTTTCCCTTGGTAAATCTCAAAATCTAAAATTAAACCCTCTGGGGTGGCACACACAAAATTTTTCAAACCCTCGGGGTTTGGCTTGCCTCTTACAAACTGCTTAACTGCACACACTCCAGTAAATGGGATCATTTGCTCATCAACAGCTACTATGTGGCGTCGCTCTAAAGACAAACAGGAGTTTCTTATTTTATCAGCAAGTGGTTTTATCTTCCAATGTTTATCTTTTTTTCGTATTTCCTCCGATACATCACTGTCTACCACGACTTTCAGATGACTTTTAATACTGAAAAATCTTTTGCGGGTCATACTCTTAGAGATTTTTGACACTTGAGTGAGGCTAGCCCAATACATTTCAATCTGTGGGAATTTCAGACACGACATCAGAATGGAAATTCCGAAAAATTTTCTTATTTCTTCCAATGACAGATTCATAGCCTTATCATGTTCTATGCAATATTTCAAATTAGTGCGAACGCATAGGTTTTCTACATCATAATTGTCAAAATACATTAGTAGTAGTACTTTCCAGTCTTTCCGCTCAAAACTAATATTCTCTGGCACCGGTGTTTCAAAAATGCGAGGCTGGAATCTACAAGACAAATTGAAAAGGAAATTTTTAATTGAGGATAGATTATGTACCTGTCAGTTTTTTTCCAACTTTTCTGACCCCTTTGATATCTCAGTGTGCTTAACGGAATGTTTATTTCTGGATCAGATTCATCTGATTCGAAGTCTGACTGAATTTACAAATCCTCTTCAATGTTTTCAGCATTGATCTCAGATTGCTCTTCAACATTTTCTTCGCGAATTCCATCTGTGTTACCATTTTCGTTTTCGGAGTCATCATCTTCGTTATCACAGCCCTCAATATCAGATAACTCCAGACAAGTCAATAATTTTTCATGGTCTTCGTCAAACCGCAAGTACTTTTTGATGCCAAAAATTACTAAACAAAACAAATAATTAATTTTCATAATATTGTTGTAATTAAGATTTCATGTCCATCACAAGGGACACGAAAATATTTTGTCTCCAGGAAGAAAATTTGACTACAAATCAATATTAATTTTATTGAATAATAAGATTAGACCTTCTTAATACTGATTTTTCTATTTTAAATTGAGGCTTATAAAATCCATGGTACATCTGTGAAATAGTGGAAATGAGTATGTTCAACTTGTCCCAATCTTACTGTTTGATGTGAATAAATCCCAGTTCTACCACCTTGCTGAAACTTTAACTTGAAGAGTGATCGTGGAAAGGAACCGTTTTACAATTGACAAACGTGAAAGATTTGAAAAAAGCAATAAATTCAATCTTCTAGAAATTTTTTAGATCAACTACAATGTGACTTCGTTGAATGAACAAATCAACTTTGATTGCATTCATTCCTTCAACTCCCTTGTTTTCAATGGATAAAAATGCATTTTCAACCTTGTTTTATAAAATTCATAGTATGCCACCTGTTGAGTTTGGTAATTCTGTTCAATTTAGATATTTGGTTCCTTCCTAGTAATTTAATCCTTCCTAGCTACATGTTACCTTCATTTTAATAATATCAACCTTTGTTCATCTTTTTTTTGAAATTCAAGTTCAGAGGTCAGGCTTTGTTTATTCAATCATAACAAATCATCCTGTCAATTTGTATCAAATGGTCTTTTCGTCAATCGTACAGTTGATCGCCGAGAGGTCGGATTGTTTATTGATTACAGGACATTCGATGTCTTTGTGTTGTACTTTTGCTTTTTTTATAATTGTTTTTATTTGTATGATACACACAATGATTAACATAAACCGATTTTGACGTTCTTGAAATTTTTTAACTTTTTTTTTTATGTTCCATTTTCAAACCACATGTGAGTAAGAAACTTTTATTTTATTAAATTTTAATATTTTTATATATTGAATCCATATACTGATGAACCTTTTTAGAACACTAGTCTTCGTTTTTTGGCTGATGATGGAACTTTATAGGTCCGAAACATGTGCCATCCCTATTTAAGAGGCTAGTTAATATTATGGCGAATGACTATGAGTTTTCTTGGTCCATTCCACTCCACTTCGAGATACGATGGACTTTTTTCACAAATGTATTTAGTATGTTGTTGCCAGCCTTGCCTCGGACTTGGCTGTGTTTCCTTGACAAATTACAAAACATAAGCAAATGAAGTTCACCGATAGTAGATATGTAAAACCCTTCGATTGCATTTGGAAGCCAGGGATAACCACCAATGGATTATACAATTCTGAAATAGTATATTATGTAACGATCATGTAATGATAGCTTTTAATTCTTGAGCACGACGTAAGTGTAATAACCGTGTGCGAGTGTAATAATAGCCATTACATGATCGTCGCATACACTATTTTTTCTACGACCAATAAATAATAAAATAAAAACAAGAATTAATTTCAAACTATTTATATTTTAACATATTCCAACTGTTCGACATATTCATGAGTACTTTTGACGCGTTGTGATTGAATCTCGATAAAAATTAAATGTCAAACAAGTATGTAAAAACATACCACTTGATTATCCCCACGTACGTGTTTCTATAGGCCGAACATTCGTTTCATGATGAAATGTACGTATTTTTATTGGCCAAAATCTGTTTCAAAAAGAAAATCCGTGTTAAAATGGACAATATTAATAAATCGTTAGCAGATATTCAATTCGCGTATTATAATACGGGTGTAGAATAAAATAATAAATCTCTTGTGGGCATTGTGTGATTATGGCAGTGGCTAACTGTATTCGTAAAAATACCAAATTCTTGGCAGGGATGAATTAATACAATAATATTCATACGAATATTAACCCTGAGACTGTGGAAGCATACCAAAAAACAAATTCAAAATCCAAACCCGCTAGTTTTGAAAACTATTTTTTGCTTCAGTCCCTTACTGACAAAGCTCCTTCTGAGTCTATCCTCTGAAGTCATTCACTTTGCATCTAGCTATTGGTTTTGTTATAATTTACGTCAAGTAGATCTTGGACATGGCACATTTGAAATATACCAAAGAACTCCCTAATCAAAACCCTTATATTTTCTGAAGGGAAATATTTATTTGCTCAAAAGTCAAATCAAATAATTCACAACTACTCGTAAACTGACTGCAGCAATGGATTTGATTAACCACTTGGAATTTTAAGCTGAATATATAATTGTCGGAA
The DNA here is from genome assembly GCA_018342105.1 of Gonioctena quinquepunctata. Taxonomy (NCBI): domain Eukaryota; kingdom Metazoa; phylum Arthropoda; class Insecta; order Coleoptera; family Chrysomelidae; genus Gonioctena; species Gonioctena quinquepunctata. The sequence goes on along the minus strand of JAFIRS010002615.1, from coordinate 39,827 downwards.
TCACCACAATCTGAGAGGATTTTTTTTTATCGATATAGGTGTTGACAATATTTTTTATCAAATTTGCAATTATATATGTAATAGTGGTTGAATGAAAAACCAGAGTTTAGTTAGTAGCTCCAGTCACTCTATATCCTGAATCACTGTATCAAATGATATCGACTCTATGCATCCTCGTAGATTCTCTTGGTCAACTCGTAATAACAACTGAATTTGATAGGGTCCGGAGTATCCTTAAACCTGATTGATTCCTTTTTTCCTCTCTGCTCCCTAATTCACTCCTGCGAACAATGGTCTATATCCACTCGATGTAGAGGATCTATCCGGTGCAATCCAATGTAACTGACTGATGCTAACACATATCGAGCAATTTTCGCAAAGCGTCACCATTTGTCCGTTGTCAGTAAATAATGTGGAATATAGTGGTGCCATTTCTCACCGAACGCTCTATCTCCGTAAGTTAGCGCCACGTAAAATTGAATTTCTGACGAATTTATTCGGGCGGGATAGGAAATACGTTACGTTGGCCATTTGTATGTGGGAAATTGGATTACGGAATGTTTTTTCAGGCCGCGATGCAGAGGGTCAATTGCCGTCCAGTAAATCTATAAAAATTAGAATAAAAACCATAATAAATGGGACTGTAATACCGCACACTTACTTGACCGGCCCCTCTAGTGATAAAGTAATGCAATCGTGCGAAAAAAAAAGAAATCGAGATATCGACGGAAATATCCGTTTTGAGGTCCCGCGAGACGATTGAGACCATTTCCAGAGAGAAGTCTGTATGGCTGTCTGTGTGTCTGTCTATCGGTAATCTTCCACGATAACTGCCGAACCGTTTGACCAATCGAGCTGAAATTTGGTATGAAGATATACAGGGTGATTCAAAAGTACTTTGACAAACTTCAGGAGGTGATTCCTCACAATATTCTAATATGAATTCTCTGAATAAATATATGTCCGGAAACGCTTCGTTTCCAAGATACAGGGTGTTAAAGTTTTATTTTTATTTTCGTTTTTTTTCAAATAACTTTCGAAATACCCACCTCAATCAAACGAAAATTGGTATTGGGAGGTTTTTTGAGGTGTCAAATTCGATCCTGATGTTACTATTGCTCTTACTCGTAAGGGGCGCCACCTGCATGTCTTTTTCTTTTTTGAAGATTCATAAATTTTTTGAGCGTACTTCTAGCACATTTTTCAGTCAAAATACAATTGCTCTATCATATCTACGTAAAAAAGCTACCCCTGTTACAAGTCGCTATAAGCAAACATTTTCTAGATATTTGGACTGGAAAATTTCAAGTCGATTATTTGATAATCGATGCATTTCTCACAAGGAAATGAATTTGACGTTTAAGTAAGTAGTTTTGGTTTTTTTGTAGGGGGCGCCACCTATTCTATTTATGTTAACTCGTTTGAAATAGTTATTTTCGTATAAAGGGTGCAGAATTTGTATTTGTTTCAATGAAATTTGCAAGAAATATGAACATTTCATTTCAAGAAATTTTGAAAATGTAGAATAAACTAAAATAAAGGAAACTGAATTGTATTCAAATGAATTGTTCAAAGTGTCCACCTTCAGCGAAGATACAGGCATTCAGTCTTCTAGTCATTGAATCTCGTACCTGCTCAAAAATTATTGGTGTGTTTTTTATTGTTTCACAGACGTCTACTATTCGGTTTCTCAGATCTTCTTCGTTCGCTACTGGAGTTTTATAATCTAGTGACTTCAAATGTCCCCAAAAATAAAAATCTAGCGGGTTTGGATCTGGGGACCTTGGTGCCCACGCTTCGTTAGGTTCTTCTACACCCCTACCAATCCATCGATTTGGATAGACAATGTTGAGGAATTGCCTGGCTACAACTCTGAAATGGGCCAGAGCCCCATCATGCATAAACCACATGCGAATACGAATTTCTAATGGTACATTCTGAAGTAGTCCCGGCAATTCATTTTCTAAGAAGTCTCTGTGAGTTGCGCCATTCAGTCGGAACGGAAGGAAGAGAGGACCTATCAAGTGATTATCAATTATTGCCGCCCATACATTTACAGAAAATTGATACTGATAATGTCTTTCACTAACTACGTGCGGATTTTCCAGAGCCCAAACATGGTTGTTATGAAAGTTTGTGATGGCATTTCGGAAGAAGTTTGCCTCATCCGTGAAGAGAAAATATCTTAAAAATTGAGGATTTCCAGCCAATTTTCTCAAAAACCACTGACACATAGCGTTGGGGAAAGTCTCGTGGCAAAAGAGGTTGAACCCTTTGAATATGGTATGGATAAAATTGTTGATCGTGGATAATTCTCCAAACTGTGGACTGAGTAAAATTGAGAGCTTCAGCAATTATTCTTGTACTTGTTTCTGGATTCTCCTCGAGAGCGTTCAAAACAGCTTTTTCCAATTCTGAGGTTCGGACTGCTCGTGGTCTTCCAATAATATCAGCTGCCCTCTTAAAGCTACCTGTTTATGCCAAACTACGGTGGGGACTGGTAAATGTTGGAGCTGAAGGCAGTACTCGATTAGGAAATCACTCCTGATAAGTACGTCTTGCTTCGCGCGCGTTACCATCCGCAAGGCCATAAACGAGAGGCATATCGGCTGAATGAGCATTATTTTCAAATTATCCAATTTTTCAGAGTTAGTGTTCTAAAACTAACTGAAACTTCAACAAAACAACAAAACGTTTAACTATCACATAATATGTAATTACCAAAACTACTTACTTAAACGTCAAATTCATTTCCTAAGCATTCTTGTGAAAAATGCAAAATAATGGTAATAACTTCAAGACGTATCGATTATCAAATAATCGACTTGAAATTTTCAAGTGCAAATATCTAGAAAACTGTTGCTTATAGCGACTTGTAACAAAGAAAGCTGTTTTACGTAAATATGATGATGATGAAAATTGATTTCTCTATTGAAAAATGTGCTAGGAGGACGCACAAAAAAGTTATGGATCTTCAAAAAAGAAAAAGACGTGTAGGTGGCGCCCCCTACGAGTAAGAGTAATAATAACATCAAGTTCGAATTCGATACCTCAAAGAACCTTCCATTACCAATTTTCGTTCCATCAAGGTCAGTATTTCGAAAGTTATTCGAAAAAACTTCAACACCCTGTATCCTGGAAACGAATCGTTTCCGGACATATATTTAGTTGGACAATTCATATTAAAATATTGTGAGAAATCAGCTCCTGCAGTTTGTCAAAGTACTTTCGAATCACCCTGTAGTTTCTGCCCCGAATGCGACCGCTAGTTCTTGGTGACACTATTGAAAAATGACCGAACCTATAGCGCACGGAACTTGACTTGCAAAACTGTATCCAGAACAGTACAAATTATTTCTACAACTGACAGCTGTCAAAAATAAAAAAATGTCAATATTCAAAATTTTGCCCTTCACTTATTCAAAATCTATCCGATAGATTAGAACTAAATTCGGCAGGGATCAACTCAACAAGAAAATCTAATTAAATCTGCAGTTGGAGCTTTCCACCGTTTCCCAATCTGGTGCTAAGAATGTTTAATTTTTCTCCTGGGCGTTACCATCCGAGAAGGCCGTTCACCCGGGCTTTGACTAGGACGACCAGCCACACTGGGTCAACAGACCCTCAATGTTGGCAATGAATCAAAAAATAAAAAGCATATACACTCCACCCCAATTATTTTTTGATGCACCACTACCCCCTATATAATAAAACGAACGAGATTGGTCATCAATCGCATTCCTCTCATTGCCACAGTCCGTAGTCGAAGTTAGTTACCTGCGGAGATTATACTATACGTGCATTGTTATTGCGTAGCTTTCAACTGTTTTTGTGCTGTTTTCTGATATTTTTTTTCGATCCTTCGCCATGGAACCTTCAAGTTCAGGTATGTGTCAACATTTAAATAAGTATAGAGTGACTATAAATATAGTGTTAAGTGAAATTAACATTAAATGTTGAATTCTTTTATTATTATTAGTGCGAATTCACACGATCCAATAAAATTTATAAATTGAACAATAAAATTGACCAATATGGGTTATATTTACACCTGATAATTTATTGGTCAATTTTCAACTATAGGAAAAGTTCCGAATATTATTCAATAGCTTATTGAATTGACTCTGATCCATTCTTAAATATCGTTCGAATTGATTAGGATCTGCACTCATGAATTTTTCGTGAACTAATGTTAAGTTTCCTTTTCCTCTTTCCTCAATCCAAGATCTAATCCACCATCTTCTACATCTCTGTCTTTTATATTCAGCAATGCACATTGCTGCGAGTGTAATGCTACGTAAATTAGGTTTTTTCTCGAGGTTAGGGTAGGGTATGTGAAATCGCGTAAATAATAACATATCACCTGAAAATCTCTGTTCTAGCAGGAATCCAATTCATGGCCGAAAGTTACTGCAAATTGTCACAAAAAATTGATGAAAAATTAGAACCGATTCTAAACTCATCAATTTATTGGTCAAGTTCAAATTGACGACAATTTTCTGTTTACACCTATCAATAAAATTCAAGTTCACAAAATTGAACAATTTATTGGATCGTGTTAATTCGCATTTAGAAACATGAATGCTAATAATTATGTTCCAAAGCAGTCCAATATTATTTGTACTCTTCAGAATCGTCTAGTTTATTTGCACTTTCCGAAGTTAGCAAATGAAACATGACAGTTTTATTTTTTTAAGCGTATAACAATTTTCATATTATAACAATTATAAGCCTAATACATAGAAAAACTACGGCGGAGCTGAAATGAATTAAATGTCATCCAGTTCAGTCTCTTATTTGAACCCAATCTAAAAATCCAAAAATCTGAAAGAAATATCCTAATTGAAAAAATATATACAAAATACTACTAGCGCCTCGGTAGTGAAATGTACACCGAACGAAAATTGGACGTTAATATAATGGAAAAGTTCGTTATACCGCTGAACGCGATCAATTTTAGTCCGATGAATGGCTTTATTCATATAAAGTAACCATGATTAATCAATCATCACCGATTCATCAATCCACGTATTACATTTCATCTGTTCATTGATATTGTGAACATATTTCCTCCTGATAATGAATATAAAATATTGAAACAATATATAGAACTTATGGACTTACGATTGTCTCCATTAGTATTATAAACAACGTTTATCGTGATAATAGAAGGCATACATTGTTTCAATGTGGATATCAATGTTTCTAATGTTCGTTTTCGTTAATATCATGAACACCGCTCATCGTAATAATGTATTGCATTCTCAGGTTCAATATTTTCAATTCATAGCATTATCTTGTTTTTGTAAATATAATGAACACCGTTCATCCAAATAATGTATCATTGTTTCAATGTTTTCAATTCATGGCCTGATGCTTGTTTTAGTTAATTTCATGAACACCGTTAGTCGTAATAATGTATTGCATTCATTGTTTCAATGTTTTCAATTCATAGTCTCATGATTGTTTTCATGCTTGAATTCAAAGTATGATATTCATTACTTAACACTTCAGTTCGTTAATAACATAAACACCGTTCTACATTGGCTATATATGTTTCAAGATTATTGGCAAACGGTGTGATATTCGAGCCAAAAGACATTTGGAAAATTTCAAAAAGTTCCGGAGTTCTTTGAAAACGCCTAAAATTTTAAAAAAGATCCAATTCTGTATTCAGTGGAAAAAATAGTTGTTTTTTTGAAATTTCTTTTTTTTCAGAAAAACTCCAGAGCCCTTTGAAATTTTTCAACTTTTTCGACAGCATATGATGAAGCTCCCAAATCATCAGAAGCGAATACAACCTGTATTACTGACGAATCACATAGTGGCATTGGGAACAAATTTGATGGTTAGAGTATAGAAAAATTAGATGCATATATTTATATCTGGTCAATTGACTGTTAAATTTACCGATCAAATTGTCTTCGTACAGCCCTAAAAATGTTTTATCAGTGTTTCATTTCAAAATAACCCCATTATCCCGGGGCTTGTGCCGATCAAGTTCTGGAGTGCCCCACAGCTGATTTTTTTACTGAACTCCTATTCTTCTTTTTTTTTCACAGACACGAGGTTTTTTCAATTTTAGCCCCTACGTAGAGTCGCCTCTCTAGAAAAAACATCACATATACGACACCAAAAAAAACACAAGATAAAAAATGTTTAACAAAAATTAAACCGACGAAATGCGGAACTGAAAAGTAAATAATAAAATGAACCTTAGTCTCAATAACTAAGCTCCTAAACTAATGTAAGTAACTTATTTTGAGTCAGCGCCAAACAAACAAGCTAATGAATTAGATAAGTCGTAAAATGATGGCATCGAGTTGCGCGGTGACATTCTGATAATTTTTTCTAAAGGAATTTCATGATCTTCGTTGATTGTTCATTTGGCGCCGACTCAAAATTAGTTCCTTGCATTAGTTTGGGAGCTTAGTTATTGAGACTAAGAAGGTTTATTTTATTTTTTACTTTTCAGTTACGTATTTCGTCGGTTCAATTTTTTGCTGAAAAGTTTTAATTTTTCAATTTTTTGTGGCTGAAATCTACTAATTACTACCTATTTGTTTTTTTATTACTTCCAAAATACTTACTTACCCACCTTACTTCAACTATTACCAGTTGAATAATATGATTATCTACTTTTACTATTTGTTGTAATATAAATTATTTTTGGTGTTCTGGTTAGTTTATTTCATTGCTTTGTATATAATTTCATCCTCTCATAGAATATCATGATTGTAACGGATGTAGGAGAACAAAAATAATAACTTTAGCGATCTGTCATTGTCAACTCCATATGTGTGCCAATGTTCACAAGTGAAAAATCAATTATACCCTATTTTTCTACCCGTAAGGGTGTATAATTCAATTCAAATGTGATCAACTATGAGGTATACCCTATCTAATGAAAAAAAAAATCATCCAAATCGAAAAACCCAGTACAAAGTTATGCCTGATAGAATCGGTTAACGGACCAGAATTCAGATGGTGAGTGATCAATATCCTTCATTTCACTACCTTTAGGGGTGGATTTCATCTCTCAAATTCATGGGACCAACTTCGAAGTACACCCTATCCACTGAAAAAAGAATTATCGGAATCGGACGTTTCAGTAAAAAGTTAGGCGTGATCAACATAAAAAAATAAAATATACGCGTCGACTAGAGAACCTCCTCCTTTTTGGTTTAGTCGGTTGAAAAATTTAAAAAAATGTGCATACAATATACGTTGTTCTTGCGGCAAAAGTTATATTGGTAAGACATCAAGTGCGGCAGGACGAACATCGAGATTATATTAAGAATTGACAGATCACACGTTTAAAACCATCAGAACTTATTCTGAAATCCAATGGCGATCACATGGTGGAATGGAATGGACAATTCTAGCCAAAGAACCCCATAACAAGAGGAGAAAACCAAAAGGATCCGCCTTCATTCTGGTGAAAATTGTATATCAACAAATTATTCTGAAACAAAAGAGCCATGTGAAGTTTAATATATTAGAAACAAGGGACTTAGGAGTCTCTTCACAAAAGAAAACAATATAAATTAAAACAAGTGGTAGACGACTTGGTACCGCCAGCTAGAAGTAACTTTTTTCTGCTTACCTAAAGGTGATTGAGCTTGATTATATTTTCATTTGTGTTGGGTTTCGCTTCGAGGTCTTCGGATCTCTGACTGGTGACTACTCCGTACTGATGAGGGCCAAAAGCCTGAAACCGGTATGAGTATTGTTAGGCGGACCTGGCATAAATTGAACATTATCAGAAAAAAACATTTGCAGTCAATTTTCATTGTCAATGGAAGTTTGCATAGATTTGGATATCATTCAACGTTCTGCGTGGTATTTTTATTTATTCATTTAATTAGCATTGCTTATACAATATCGTTTTATCACAAAGATACAGAGATGAGGTAGGTTAGTATAGATAAAATACAATAGATACAAGACATCAATAAACAAACATCAGTAGAAATGTAAAACGCTAATTGTTTATCAATTGAAATATAGCTGTATTAGCATCAGAGCATGATATAACATAGTATTAAAAAGTACAGAGAAATCCCTTTACCTAAACAATTCTGAGAACAAGAATAGCCTAGATCGCACTATAGAATGCGACGTTTTATTACTGGAATTGATCTTTTAATATATATCGACGGATACTACTTTTAAAAATATTGATATTACGAGACAGTTTAATAAAATCGGGTGAGTTATTATAGATTACGATTCCAGCATCAAAGATACTTTTTTTCGTGCACATCAGATTGGTTTGACGAAAGTTTATATGTTTTTTTTTTGGCCTGTATTATATGAATGTATTTCATTGCGGAACTGTGGATTTGTAGACAAATATTCTGCTAACATATTGTTTATAATTTTGTAAATAAAAATCATTGTACGAACCTTAATAAAAATTTTAATTGACAGCCAATTTAGCTTTATTTGCATTCTGTTTACATTTTCATATCTGTTGGTATTTAGTAAGAATATCATACATCTATTTTGCAGAATCTGTAGCTTATGAATATCTGATTCATTGCACATAAAGAGTATAGAAGAACAGTAATCGAAATGGGGTTTTATTATACTATTATATATTAATTGTTTAGTGTATTGAGTTACTGTTTTGCTAATCCTATATAAAAATCCTATTTTTTAAAATATTTTCTTCAGATAATCAATGTGCTCACTGAAGGTGAGTTTTTCATCAATAATTATACCTAGATATTTGATATGGCTGACACGTTCTAGATCCCTTCCGTCAAATTGAATATTGCAATCAATTACTTCTTGCACTTTTCGTTCGTTTTTGATTATCATGTATTTACATTTATTTACGTTGACAACGATCTTATTATTATTAAACCAGTCGTAAATTTTTTTAAGGTGTTGGTTTAGTTTTTCTATTAAGTTATTAATATTATCACCAATAATAATAATGTAGACGATGGTATCATCTGCGAATAGGTGTGTTTTACATTCGGCCAAATCCAGATCTAATATGTTATTAATAAAACATATGGAAAGTATGGCGCCCAATACACTTCCTTGTGGTACTCCAGTTAAAACAGTTCTTATTCGTGATATTTTATTATTGATTTTAGTTTTTTGATACCTATGTTCTAAATACGACAGAAACCATTTATATGAGGATGCATTCACTCCAGAGTAATATTTGAGTTTTTTTAATGAGATTTACCTTCGTCCATAGCATATTTAAAGTCAGTCACTACTTTTTGCAATGCTGTTCCACACGAGAAACCGCTTAGTAAGCCTGACTGGTTTTGGTTATGAAGTTTTTGAGTATCAAGATATGCTGTGAATTGTTTATAGGTTGACAACTTTATTATTTTTTCCAAACAAGGTGAAGTGTTAATAGGTCTATTTTCCTCAATATTCTAAGTGCTGGTTATCTTTGGTAGTGGAATTACAACTGAGGTTTTTAAATCGATTTTCAAAATAGGAGACCTCTCTTATAATAAATGCAACACTCGTTAGGTTGCTGACAATTTGATCAATACTCGAAATAAAATAGTCATTGAATTCATTTTCTATGTCGTATATCTCAACAGTATTTTTGAAAATAGTTGTTATTTGATTGGAAGGTTTTGTTTTTATTAAAGATTTTAAGGTTCTCCATAGTAATTGTGAGTTATTTTTGTTATTATCAATTTAAAATTCAAAATATGATTGTTTGAGATTACGAATTACCATAACACTATTATTCCTTTTTTGAGTATATGACAACCAATCAGCTTTAGACTTGGAGATTATGAATCTGTTATAAGCATAGTTACGGTCGGATATAGCCATTTTGGCGGTTTCGTTAAACCATTCTTTTGATTTTATGACTTTTCTGGTTTGCTGGGGGTATTCATTATGGAGGGTTTCATTTATATTTGACGTAAAATTTGTGAAGACTGTGTTTACGTCGACATAGTTATAGAGCCATTCTTTTTCGATAAATTTCCGACTCAAATTGTGGTAGTCAATTTTTCTAAATTGATAGTATTTCTGGGTAATATTGTATTCATGTTGTTGTATGCGTAATGTTATTGTTTCGTAGTCAGTAATTTTATTATTCAGTTCACGAGTTATTAGAAAAGACCAGATCAATCGTACTTGTACTACGTTCTGTGACCCTGGTATAAAATGTAACAAACTGTTTGAAACCTTATAGTGTGGAAGATTGTGTTAATTTCTTTGTATACATGTCATTTGGGATATCCCAGCGAATATTGAAGTCTCCCAGAAATATATAGTTTTGACTAAAATCAATTTCTTCTAAAATTGTTTCAAAATATGTGCAAATTTCGGCATGGCTCGCATTTGGAGAATGGTATACACACGCTATCTGTCATACCTTTTTTTCGACAGTTAAATTAATAGAAGTTATCCAATAATTTATTTTATAACTTACATTTCTCAACACTTTATATTTGAAATCTCTTCTAACATAGAGAATAACCCCTCCAGTATGTCTACTTACTGAGTTACATCTAATGATTTCATATTTGTCAGGAAAGTAGTTGTTTTTCGCTTGTGGCCTACCACTTGTTTCAATTAATATTGATTTTTTTTTTTGTGAAGGGTCCCCTTAAATCCTTCTGATATAGATTACACGTGGGAACCCTTACTGAAAGAAGATATTGCTTTGGCAGAGCGATAATGGATTGGCTCCATTTTTCGAACTACACTCCATACATGAAATAAACAAGACATCGTCTCCTCATTCTTTTGACAGAGCTCTTCTGACATTAGTAAAAAAATATCACGTTCGAAAAACTTTGCGAGAAATACAGCGAGAACTGAGAAACTTTCCATATTCAAAAGATTTTCGAAAACAGGAACTAATAGTTCCCGAAACGCCCAGAGTATCTTTTGATTTAATAATTTTTTCTTTCTGGCAAAACTCGGAATACGACATATTACTGTCGAATTGAATATCCATTAGTGAAATATAATTTGGAGTACACAGTAACTTATGTGAGCGAACTTCCCTTGTCCTTCTACTCTTGTATACATTCCCTTATCCATTTTATTTTGTTTTCAGTTGAAAGGTATAATCCCAAAAAAAAGAGTCAAGAATGTTATGATCATCAAATCAAGGAGAAATAGGTATTGTTGAAATTATACATTATAACTCTCCAATGTGCGTAAAATAGATGTCAGTATTGCGCTGGTGATAAAAAATCAATCTGTTCCAAGTTGGTAGAAATCATGTTTGAAAATTCCCCTTTTTCATATATTTCGAGGGCCTTGTTTATAAAATTTATATTTTCCGCGGAAAATGTTTAGTTGATTATCGTGTTCTCCAGCAATTGTGGAAATTTCAGAAAAATTGAATAAGTTACCATTTGATTTAGTTTCACCAAAATATGTAGTTATTCAGTGAGGAACAGAAATAAATTAGTTTGCCTTGATAAGTTATGGCGTACACCAACTTATTTTCTATCTTCTTATCTAATTGATATAGGTTCCATAGGATGTTTTTCAACGTGTCATTTCTAGACTGATGTCGAAGTGTTTCTGTCAAAAGAAATAGCTGACATGTCTCTGTTTTTTTAGAAGGATGAGATGTTGTCTCCTCTACCGTTCTGCCATATCTATCGGTTGTAACGAACTTTTCGTTGCATATTTAAAAATTCAAAAGTAATCATCCATCGAATCATTTTCTCTCTTTACTTTCCGATGTTGAGTCATTAGAATCTGCCGAAGACTAAAACAAACCGGTGCTGAGCTGCTAGTCACTTCTTGTCGCTCGCGTTGATTGGTTTGATTGGATGATTGGTTTTTCCCCATATTTGTTTGAGGCTGTTGCTGAGGAACAACGAATTTAGCTCGCTCTTAATTTGGATCTTCAATCGAATGAAGTAAATCGCTTTCTGGTAGGTACTGACTCTAATTGGTTGAGTATATATTTTCCTCCTTCATCGAATTGATTATTCATTAACATATATTCTGCTTTCAATTGCGAAATTAGCGTAATCATGTGGTAAGAGGTTAGAAATTTTTAATCCACAAATTCTCGCAACATCGTTGAATTTCTGAGCTATCTATCTATTCCATATTTTCCAAATTCAATATCTATTAACGTATTTTTGGATTGAAATCATATTTTATTGGTAATTTTCAAATAAAATCTGGCATGAGATTTTGAGGTTATCATTTGACATTTCGTTTACAAATGCTTAAACGGCTTGTAGAATGCATATTTGATTTTGGAAGAGAGATTCAACGTTCAATTTGTGAAAACACTTTTCAATCTTATAAAAATTTCACTTAACTTAACCTTATTACAAGGTGGTTTCAAAACACTGGAAGCTGAGAGACGTGGAATTGACTATTCGGTGATCCAGCAACATTTCCTCAGATACGCATTTATTTCTTTAAATAATATAATTTCATCAAAGTTATGTTATCGTTTTCTCTCTGAGAAATGAATGCAACCTGAGAGAATTGTTTCTCTGGCTTGAGTTGTCACAGAGTACTCATTCTCATAGTACATTTTGCTTCTGTATTTCTCAAGCATAATTTATTGATTCTAATCATTGGTAATTTCATATTACCATTAAAATTAATTATCAGTGAGATTCTTATCGTGAAAGTCTACCAGAGGTCAATTCATTTTCGGGGCACTCTTTCCTCGTACCGAAGAGGTTTAGGGAATATGATTGTTCAGAGGGGTCTTGCTATTCTCTATGTATCTTATCTTCAGTCAGAAGAATTATCTATTTATCTTTCTCCATTTGGGAGATTTTTCGGAACTATCTTTCGAGAAGGGTTGGCCAAACTCAAAGTATAGCAATTGACAATTTTGTTGTCTGGAAAGCTACCAAGAATATCTTTTTGAAAACAGGAATTGGCACTGAGTTCTTCATGACTGTTACTCCTCTCTTTTTCTGAGCATTTGGCAAAATGTTTGCTACTTTTAACTTTGTTCAGTACTCTCACGGTATATTCAACAATTCATCAAAGACACAAATTTTTTGAATTAAATTCAGTTTTGATTGAAATTCTTTTGGGTGGATTTTCTTCGGTGTTGCTCATTAAATAACTTGAAATTTATTGATTTAACCTTTGATGATTGAATCAAAACGACAATATAGTTGTTATTTCCTTATATATTTTTTGAAATGAATATTTTTATCTAAGAAATATATCTTTACTTCACAGTCGTCTGTATTGACTGATTTGATATTCTTTATAAGATTTTTCAATTCAACCATTCAGAAAACATATCAAATCACTGTCCAATCTCCTCAATTCCTAATTTTGAAAAAATTTTCAGAATATTATTGTAAACGCGATCAACCAACTATTTGAAATAAATATGGAGTATTATCAGAAAAGCAATTTGGCTTTAGAGAAAACAAATCAACTCAAGACGCCATCCCAAGCAGAATTATAGTGACGGAAACTGATACTGCAACTTTGACTCGGTGGTTGTCATGTAATCACCACTAAATCTACCACTATACAGTAAGAATAACAAATTTTTTATATTTGTATGGTTGTAGTCACGTTATTTCCATCTATGGTAGCCACTCCACAGTTCTATAACATATTAGTGTCATTTGAGGTATCTGAAACATTATGGCCACTGAGCAAATCACTTTGAAGGTTTTTTAACTTCGAAGTGGAAAATAACCGTTGCGGTATCCTGTACCACTTAAATACCCCTTAGAAGTCACAGTCACTTTCAAGAGAGTATGATAGTTTCGGTGACGTTTTGGTAACTTCCATAAAACCTTCAATGTGGCAGGCAGTTGATTGTGATATGTGGTGATGGTTGCCACGTTCTTGCTATCTCCATAATTGATAGCCACAGTACGCATTTAATAGAAGTCACTACAAATTACAATAACCTTCATAATTCACCATTTCGCGCGATGACGAAAGCTAACTTAAGTTTTCTCAAATTATTTTATTGTGGCTTACAAAAAGTTAGTTTAACCTGTTTTAGGTAAATATAAATGATATTTATTCAATATGAAATGGGTTATGCGTTTTCAATAGATAATTTTCCTTGATTTTGGAGTGACCGACGATTGGTCCGTGCGATGACGGAAACTAACCTAACTTTTCTTAAATTATTTCATTGTGGCTAACAAAAAGTTCGTTTTACCTGTTACGTGAATGATATTCATTCAAAATAAAATGGGTTATGCGTTTTTAATGGACAATTTTTCTTGATTTTGTATAAGAAGGTTGAATTAAATAGATCGGATCTCTGATTTGTGCTCCTGCTCAATATTGATACCTTAATTGTTAATTCTGTTTGCATAAATGCCATCATTTTCATTACTTGTTAATTGATGATTGTTTCTTGATACAATTGTTGATTGGAGCTGCATACATCCACTATACTGGCTACATGTCCTTTTTTAACAATTAATGAACATGTACCCGTAATTTCGAAGTTATAACTTCGAAGTGGCAGGTTATAATAGCTCGACGTGTTCGCCTCTTCCGAGGGTATACGACCTATTGTAATTTTTTGGTTATAACTTTGAAGTGGTGAGTCATGGGCCTGCGACGTGGGTGCCACTTTCCAGTGGTGGGACAGTTAATAATTCAGTTCCACTGGGCACTTTTTGATGACAGGAGCTTTAGTGTGGTATATTAATACTTTCTGACACTTCAAAGTTATATTCTCCAAAAGCCGCCATATTTACAAGAATATGCTGGGTCGCCATTATTAGAGAAATGATCGAAATATTCAACAAATATTTATTTGTCGTCATGACTGCATCAAACGTAGTAATTTATTACGTAAGTAATTGTTTCAACTAACCAAGATTGATAAAACAATATTTGAGGGATTTAAGTACATAATTTTAGAGGCGAGTTATTTCCAAAATTATTATATTTTCCTTAAATAAAGAGTTTTCAGATGGCGCGTGCTCACAATCGAGCTACAACACCCATATTTTACATAAAACTTGCAATCGTTTTAATTTTATTCCGATCAGAAGTATCCAAATTCAATATACTTACTAAGGGGTTTGTATGTTTATATGTTATATATATATATATATATATATTTATAGTTGATCAAGTATTAGAAATGAATCAGACAAAATGGAAGAATGGGTAACATTTCTCATAAAAATATGTTGCTGAAGAGAGATCAAGCTACATATTATTTACACAAACGCAGTTAGTTGTTTAACGTGTCTAGTGTCGGCCACTACATATCCACGTTTTTGCCAGGTGATCACAACGTGGTTGGAATGTGGCTATCTGAGATCCAGAAACGTAGCAGCCACCGAAAAAGTGTTCCCCATTTTGGTAGCCGCCGCGTAATAGAACCGTGTATATTACGTGGCAGTGGTTGTGGTCAAACACCTCAAAGTTTTCGAGAATTGTGGCCGCTACGTTCCGTCCACTAAAAATGCTACTTGGGATAGTAATAATAATAATAATAATCGTGTGTTTCCTCAAGAGACAATAATTGTATAGGAACAGTTAATTTTCAACCTAATTTTCTCAAGCTACAATGGACATTATTTAAATAACAGTACAAAGTCCAGAACAAAGTCCAGAAATGATATTAAAAAATGAATTGGTACATTCCAACAATAAAATAAAGTAAAAAATTTCTCTAAAATAAAGAATTACATTACAAGAGTGCTATTTCATTCACATCCATTACATAAATGAAATAGTGCGATAAGATCACAGATTGAAAAATTCGTCGATATTATAAAAATTATGATCTAATAAAAACCTTTTAAGGGTGCATTTGGAAACTCGAATTCTATCAGTAGCTTTCAATGAATCAGGCAGTTTGTTATATAGTTTCAGTCCCACGTAAGGAGGTGAATTGGCCGTTTTATTATATTTGTAAGGTTTTAGTGGAAATCATTTCTCGTATTTACGTTATTGTAAGAGGAATTGCGAACATATTTCGACTTATTTGTGTGTATGAATACACATATGTCAAAAATGAGAATATCAGGAAAAGTTAGGATCTCAAAACGCTTGTACAAATCCTTGCAGGAGGTTCGCTGATTAATGCTCGCTAATATCCGTATGATCTTCTGATGTGCAGTAAATACTTTTGGAGCTAATGTGGAGCTTCCCCAATGGCAAATGCCGTATCTGATTCAATATGTGCATGATAATAGTTCAATAACTGATTGGTGGTCAAAATCGATTTCAGATTTCTATTAAATACTCGAGAGAACTTAGTTTTGATATAAGTTTATGACAGTGACTCTTCCAATTCAGACAGTTATCAAGCGTGATTCCCAAAAATGTACATTCTTTGTTTTGTGGAAGTGTGTTCTCATTAAGATTGATTTCTATGTCGGAATATATTTTTTTGTCGGTGGTGAAACCTCAGAGATAAGGTTCTATGTGAATTGAAATGAAGTGAGTTAGCGCCACACCAGGAAACCAAATTATTAGACACTATGTTACATAATGCAAGTAGTATCGGCAACCGCAGCATTAATATCATTGCAGTATAATATGAATAGCATAGGTCCCATCACTGATCCTTGAGGTACTCCAACGGTGAAAGTTTGAGTATCAGAATTACATTTATTATGACTGTCATCAGATCTATGATTCACCGAGACAAATTGACTCCTGTTCCTAGTGAAAAACTATCCAGTCGAGGGCATTTCCCCTAAGCCCATACGAATATAATTTATTAAAAGGGTCGTATGATCGACGCAATCGGATGCCCTGCTGAGATCACAAAATATCCCAACAGGGCACTCATCGTCCTCGATACACCCTAAAATTTTCGAATAAAAGGCTGAAACAGCATGGATTGTGGACATCTTCGATCTGAAACCATGTTGAATTGGGGAGATAATGTTATGCTTCTCAATAAAATGTAGTAATCAATCTAGTTATGCATATTCGAATATGTTTGAAAAACTAGAAGGAACAGTGATGGGCCTATAGTTTTCTGAAAGATTGGGATCCGATTTTTTGTAGACTGGTACAACTTTTCCGATCTTCAATTCATTGGGAAATACTCCTGATTTGAAGGACAAATTGACTAAGTGAGTCAAGGGATGAATGCTATATTGTAGACTTTTTCTAATCAAGAACTTCGGGACTTAAGTTTGTTCCTCTTGAGTTTGTTTGTTAGAAGAGATAACAGTTCTTTCTCTGAAAAAGGCTCTGGAAATACAGTATTATAAATATTAGTCAAGTGAGTATTATTATAAGCTGGATGGCTGTCTTTAATGCCTTCAGTTATTTTCAAGGGAGTAGATAGAAAAAGTCATCGAAAAGGCAGTATATTCTTTGTGGATCATTCACAACCTCACTTTCTTGTAGTAAGGAAATATTTTTCATAGTTTCAGAGGAGTGCGTTATACTATTTATCACTTGCATGCCGTTTTTGAGAGGTAATCTGATACCACTATTTTATTCTGATAGTACTGGCGTTTTGTATCAGATATAAGTTTATAATGTTGTTTTTTTGCCGTTATGTATATTGCTGTCATTTCTGGATGACTCTTCTTTAAACCCTATAGCTTTTTCAGATTTTTGCTGGATACTTTGACTTTATCAGACACCCAGTTTTTCTTAGGATTATAAATGTGACATCTCCTCAGCGGAAAAAATTGATTAAAGTGAAAGAGATATAATTGGTAGAAACTCTCGAAGGCTTCGTTCATAGAGGATTTGTCAAAGACGGTCTACCAGATTTCATCCTGGAGAGCTAACAGGAAATCAGTTTGTTTATTAGAATTGTAGCATCTTTTGAGGGTAGTTCTCTGTGACTGAACAGGTATTTCAATAATGTTGGTTTCAAGGAGTACCATTCTATGATCTGAGACAGTATTATCTGAAACACATATCATTGCTCCTGGAATATTAGTAAAGATGCGGTCTATGATTCTGGAGGAATTATCAGTCAGTCGGGTAGGCCACTTCACCCTCGAATTGTGTCCAAAACTAGATAATATATTTTTCAAGTCATGAAACTGATGAGAGTTACGTGAGTGATCCGATGAGTCCAAGTTGAAGTCACCGGCCAGAATGATATCAACATTTGTTTTATAAAATTTCTCTAATATATTAAAGCAGTTCTCAAAAAACTTCCCATATAGGTCATCTGGTGACCTGTAACAAGGGTACTAATGAAAGTCTATTATTCTTAGGGTCTCTCCAGGAAACACCTGAAATTTCGATATCTTTTTCTCATCTAAATTCATGTCATGACAAATTAAGTCGTGTCTGTAATACCGAAACACCACCTTTTTCGAATTTCTGCTTACAGAAAAAACTACCCAAATTGAATCCACTAATATTTTTTCATAAATATCGACAGCAGTAGCATGAGTTTCGTTAAAATATAAAGAATTCAAGTTATTATCATTCAGGATTCTGATCCATTTCTAGTATCATCGTCCAGGCATCTAACATTCAAGGAAAAAATGTTAGGAGAATATATCACTTTGGTAAATAGTTCATTTGGTTCTGTTTCCGAAAAAACTTACTTATGCATGATATTTCAGGCCAAAGCTTAGGTGTCATTGCTCGTGAATAGTAACCATGGAAGAGCTATAAGCTTCAGGGTATTTGGCATTGATTTTTTCAATTTTCACCTCAGGGAAAGATGGTTCTAACATCTCATGTAGATCAGTGGCACTCGTAGCTGTATTCACTCGCGAAACATGCAAAATCACGAACTCAGGAACGCCCTTACCTTCGGTGTCTTGATTGTTTCGGACTATACAGTGCTTCTCAAAAGTCCCTCCCCCCCTCTCATTTTTGGAACGATTATACATAAACAAGTGAAATTTGGAAACTGAATATTAAAGGTTGTAAACCTCCTTACTAGTGATGATACATAACGAAATCGTCAAAGATGACGTCACAAGGCCATTGTGACCAATAGTTTTGAATGGAACCCTACGGCAAGCGACACCTCTTTTAAAAGGTATCAAAAAAACCTATTCAATGATACTAGTTTTGTTTGTGTTTATGGCAGTTTTGGTAACTCGCTTTTAAAAAACGCAAAGCTGTGATGAATTAAATCAGTTAATACTAAAATTCCAAATTCAAGCTCCGCCTCTGGATAGCTGACGTTTTTGTTAGTCTCCCTAATTCGACGTTTTTGTAATTGTCCAAGTTTTTGTACATTTAATAATTTGTGTATTGTTGATCGAACGTTTGACTGTTTTAGCAGCTTTTGGTACTTTTAATATTTTTGTACATTTTAATAATTTGTTAAACTGTTGTGAGCCGAACGTTTGAGTGCTTCAAGAAGCGAAATGGTACGTGCTTTAGGTGATAAAATAGCAGCGATCCTAATTCTTGGTGAAACTGGACAAAATATTCATGCAGCAGAACGCATTTTTGATGAGAAGTTTGCCGATCGCCCCGTTTCGAGGACTTATTTAAGGGAGCTTCTTCATAGGTTTGGAACAACGGGTAGTATTAATGATGCGAAACGATCTGGCAGACCACTAATTTCTGATGAGAAAAAAATTGATATACTGGCAGAAGTAATAGTTAATCCTACTTCTTCGACAACTCACGTTGCATCTACCTGTGAAGTCAGTCGAAGTACAGTACACAGGGTGTTGAAAAAAAACAAATTTCATCCATACAAATTTAAAATGGTTCATCAACTCTCAGACGACGACCCAGACCGAAGACTAGAATTTTGTGAAAATATGGTAACTAAAATCAACCAACAGCCAGACTATGTCAAAACAATTTGTTTTAGTGACGAAAGTACTTTATATCTAAATGGAAATGTAAATACACATAATGTGAGGTATTGGAGTGACGCAAATCCTCACCTGTTTCGTGAAACACATACCCAATTTCCCCAGAAGGTGAATGTTAGGGCAGGTATCCTGGGCAACCACATCGTTGGGCCTCTTCTTTCAAACACTTATTTAACTGGTGAGGTTTATCTGGAGCTGTTGCAAAACGCAATAGAACCGTTAATCCTTGAAATTTTGGAAAATAATCCAGATGAATTCGGCAATTTGGAAATAACATTCCAACACTATTACGGTGTAGTAAGACGGTATTTGGATGAGGAGTATCGTGGTAGATGGATTGGACGACGAGGTTCAACGGAATGGCCAGCTCGATCACTGGACCTCACACCTTTGGATTTTTTCTGTGGGGGTAGCTTGAATCGAAAGTTTACGTCACTGAACCTGACCATATTGACGTTTTAAAACAGCGTATTGTTGCAGAATGTGAGGCTGTTTCGCAGACACATTTGCAGAAGTACGAGAAGAGTTTTAAAATAGGATATTTCACTGTCAGGAAGTAAATGGAGGTCACTTCGAGCAATTTATTTAAGTAGATACTGATTCTCAAATCTGTAATGAATATCATACTGAATGGAATTTAAATTTCAATGTTTACTAGTGAGCCATCAAAACTGGCATAAACACAAACAAAATTAGTATTATTGAATAGGTTTTTTTGTTACCTTTTAGAAGATGTGTCGCTTGCCATAAGGTTCCATTTAAAATAATTGGTCACAATAGCCTTATGACGTCATCTTTGACGATTTCGTCATCTATCATCACTAGTAGGGAAGTTTACAACCTTCAATATTCGGTTTCCAAATTTCACTTGTTTATGTATAATCGTTCCAAACATAAGAGGGGGGAGAGGATTTCTGAGAAGAACTATACACCTTCTCCGTGGCCGTCTATGGGAGACTTTATGCCATTTTTCTGAGTTGGCTTTTTCGTCCGACCCAGCGGTCTTGTCAGTAGGGATAGGTTCTGCTATTTTTTCAGGGATTGAACCCTTCTTGGGTCCGCTGGAAGATGGTTGTTCCAAGAATACAATTTCGCTAAATTTGTTCTGTGTTTGTACCTTCAAGAGCTCAGCTGTTACACTTTTCACGTTTATTTGGGAACTACCATTTTTTTTTAGAAAGATCATCGACCTTTGATGTTGTTTCTTCATTCAGTTGACTAAGATTAGTTTTTGTGTGGCACTTATTTACTTTTTTATGGGTCGACTTTCTTTGTCGGGTTCTCAGCTCCTCCAAATTCGTCGCGAATCAATAAGTCTTTTTGTTTTATGATGTATGAGAATATCACATTCTCAGTTTGCTTATTGATGTCACTCACTACTTACATGGCTTCAAAAAATTCGTTCTCACTGTCAACGTCATCTTTGTCGGAGCAGCAAATCACATAAGTTTCATCTTTAGCACTATATCTTGCGCAACTTGTGTGGAACACACTGCACACTTTTTAATTTAAACCGTAAGATTTCGATTACATCGTTTGCACACGGGAGCACGAACCCTGACCTGTCTCGGCGGCCGTCTTGACTTTTGACTAGAATATGTTACATCCAGAATATTGAAATATACAACGAGACCAACATTGGCAATATTTATAGATCTCGCCAAAGCGTTCGACACCTTGATCATCTTACATTGCTAAAAATATAGGAAGGTATTGCAGTCAGAGGAAAACCATACGACTCGATGGAAAACTATCTACACCAAAGAATCCAGAGAGTTAGAAACAATGATAGCCTCAGTCAAGAAACGGTAATAAAATATGGTGTTTCTCAAGGCACAATCCTAGGGCCTATACTCTCTAATATTTAAATAAATGATCTACTGAAATCAGAACTAGAAGGAGATATTGTGAAATTTGTTGACGATACAGTAACTATATATGTAGACGAGGATTGGCAATCTTTAAGAAAAAAGCTGAAAAAGATTAAGGAGTGGTTTAAAAACCGGCTTTTAACAATGAACATCGACAAAACTCACTTCATACGCGAAGAACCTACCAGAATATGACACCCTTCGCTGACAACCAAACGATATCGATGGTCCGACATATTGAATATTTGGGAGTATTCATTGATTGTAATTTTGAATGGGACATCCATATAGCCTTTGTCTTGAAGAAATTACGGAGTACTTTATCAAAATTCAAGTGAATATCGAATATTCTGAAAATTGACCAGCTTCGAATATTATATTACGTCCTAGTCAAACCCCTCCTGAATTATGCAATTTTAGCCTAGGAAGCGGCAACAAATAATTATACGAAACATCTGGAAAAAATACAAAAGTGGATCATCGAGATAATATACAAGAAACCACATACTCCAACTAACAAACTATATTCGTCAATTATATTTTCTATCAGCTGTAATGAGGCAGCTTGCTCACAGGAATATATTGATAGCAATAAATCATAACTACAACACACGTCACAAAAACAATTCCTCTGTCATACCAAGACCTGAAAAAAATACCCTACAAAGAAGTTATGCCTACTTGGGACCAAAATTATATAGTTTAATGCCTCAAGAAATAATACAATTCCTGTCATTTATTCAAGTCAAAAATGAAGGAATGGATAAGTTACCAATCACGAATTGCCATCCACCAATATATTGATATAAAAAACTTATATTACAGTTTGTTATAACAATAAAGAAAAGATAAGAATGAAAAATATTGAAAAATAATTAACAAAAGATCATTCATTGATCATATGAATTACTACTCCATGGATTACTACCACTCTTCTATAATCTTACTATTGTGTTCTATATTTACAACAACGCTATTTTTAATATTTTTATATTGTATGGTATATATTCAATTACCCAATCTGATATCGAGAATCTGGATCTACATAGACAATTTTCACTTTTCACAAGGTCCGCCTTTTGGTTTTTTGCCCCCTTCTACCAGATCTTTGATTATGTAAATAAAACTATTCGCATTGTCCAACATTTGCTTATCACTACATCGTTTTCACTCTTTGTCTACTATCTGTCCTACTATGAAAATAATTCTATATGTAATCACATATCACTTAAGTATACTGCTTTAAGATTAGTCTTCACTCCCACTACCGAGGCTTGCCTTGTATTTATTTACCATTGTGCATTTTTTTCACTGTATTCTTTTAATGTGCCTTTGAGGTAAATAAAGAAATTAAAATTCAGAACAAGATGTTGAGGTTCAAATGTTATCCTTCTTCCCCCCAGAATTTGTAATAATTATTTCTGATTCCTATCATTGAGGAAAACCGAAGGACTGGTAACATTAGGAGGTCCTACAGCAACCTAAAGCGCCAGAAGCGGTCATTGAGGCACGTCACACCCACGATTTAATCTGAAATCAAAGTATCGCAGCCTTCATAGACGGAGCGACCATCCAAACCATACCGCAGCTCAATTAGGACCAGTGCAATAACCTCATTGCTGAAACAATCGTCGCATAAACCAGCCTTCCCAGGTATAAACAAACCCCAAAGGCCATCTTCAGTTGGAATCAGTGAAAGTCTATGTAAATATTCTGAATTGTAGCCCCTGCAAATTTTTCTTGATTTTTTTGTTAGCAGAGTTTTGTTCATATTCACCAAAAGTTTTCAATGTTGAATGTAATCCGGAACGATTTGTGGAAAATATTGTTTTCGAATTTCTGCTCTATGAAATATAGCCTTCGACACCGTGATATACATGTTTGGGAAAAGTTTAGCACTGCTCTTGAAATACCTTAATTTAGGATTCTAATTTCTTCAGGTAATTTGTTTAAATGAGTGACTGTCTTATTCAAGATATATATATATATATATATATATATATATATATATATATATATATATATATACATTATATATTCTATTTCTGATACCATAGCTAGTTTCAGTTGGAGTATCAAGGCAGAATCATAATATATTCTACTGAAAACAACAGAAGTGGCTTTTTCCAGGAATATCGAAAGAAAGTTGTAGATGAAAGTTGTTCGTTTCCCAGATGAATTTCACTTACTTACACATTCACCTCAAGCTCTTTTTTTGAATGGGGATTCTGAAACGGCTCTTTCATAATATCTGATAAGTTGCGGAGTGGAAAACTTATTTTTCAAAGGAATTATCTTTCAGCAGAAACTTCTCCTCTGCTCTCACTTCAGTTCCTCAAGTTTTTGATACAGTCCCCAGGTGTACGGATCACCTCACAAAATACCATTGTATGCTGATGGCGATTTTAGAGAACGCATCTGTTCGGAAGGGATTTTCGCAATTTCTCGTTGTATAGAACTGGTAAAATCAGACATGATGCAAAAATGAATGGAAACCTCTCGATCACAGCTCCTCGTGATCCTTTGTGAACTTGCCATTACAATGAATCTGGCTCACTGTCGACATATAAAATTGAATAATGAGCATTTACATTGTCGAATTCATTCGACATTTATGTGCTTGTACGATGATATATGAAGCACATTACCTCAGAGTCGGACTCGGTCAATTTACATCTACAATGATATTTATGACAACCAAAAAGAATTCGGTTGAAGACCCAGTTTCATGAGATCAAAACGATTAAATACATAAAAAAGCTGTAAATCATGTTTTGAAGATCTGCAGGTTCAGGATGGCGACGCATGTTTGGATTGTTAGTTCTACTCTATCGCTACAAAGAGTGTATTGGAAACTCATTTGTGATCAATCCTTCCAAGCTGAGTAGAATAGCAACTGTTGAATTGACGGAATGTTGGAGAAAACAAAATGTTAACGTTTTGAAACATTTATTGTTTCATCTACAGGACTCTGAACTGTGAAAACAAGAAGATGGTCATTTAGAATGTATATTTGAAGCAGAATTCAAACGCAAGCTTGCCTGAAATGACAATTAATTATCAAGGGAGCTCTGAAAAAAAGGAAAGATACATTCAGGGTGACTTTCCTTGTTCACAATAATGAAAACGAATAAAATCGACATCATACATGAATACATATACAGGTTTATGGAGAACAAACTACATACACATAAAGATGAACAAACGAAACTGTTGACAATTGTCACCCGTGTTTGATAGCTATCCAGTTTTTCTTCTTTAATTTATTAATGAAAACTACCAAAGAAGAAATAATGAAAAAGATGAAATACATACACCGATTTACAGTTTATGTTTTATTGTTTCTATAATTATGATGTGTTCAGGTTCTCAGTAGCAGATCTTTTATCCACGTATTTTTATTCATGTTGTTATTCCAATCACATCTATGAAGAGTCTTTTTTCAAGACTCTTCACCAACAATGCTGACTAATATAAAATATGAAGTGATGTCTTAGAGTGTTTCGTAATACTTTTTTAATGATTGTGAATATTTTTGCAGTTACTTTGTGTTCCGTCATCCTGGATTCTAAGTACCTTCCTGTTTGCCCTATGTATACCTTCTCATAATCAGTACAACGAGAAACATCAAATATGTCTATCTACCGTATGTAGAAGGTTTGACACCACAACTATTTTAGAAAACGAAAACTCAAAAATCAGTGAACAAACAGTTAAAAATCATTTTTACACACGATTAAAAACCAACACGACAAAAGACCAGAAACCAAATTTACATGTGCTGATGATTGTGGGAAAGTATACATATGGAAGAGAGGAATGTATTCAGAAACCAGGATGATTGAACAGAAAATAGACTGCAAAAATATACATAATCCATAAAAACACGCCAACGAGTCTTGCAGGACACTCTAAGTCATCCCTCCATATTTTTTATTTAGAATCAGTCAACATCATTGGTGAACAAACAATCTTGGAAGAAGAGTCTCCAATGAAATGATTGAAATAACAAAACATGAAGAAAAATGCGTGAATAAAAGATGTGATATTGGAAAACTCAATACATCATAATTCAACTTGTAAATAAACTGTAAATTGGTGTTTAATTTTCTCCTCTTTGTTAATTGTTCGTTTGTAGTTTTCAGTTTTAAATGATAAACTGAAAAGAAAAACTGGGTAGGTATCAACGATGACGGATTGCCAATGGTTTAGTATATTCATAATTGTTTGTAGGTTTGTAAATGTTACCTTATATTCACGTCAGATTCACGAATATTGGATAATATCAAGTTAATTGCCAAGAAAACTTGGGTATCAAGAAATTTTTCACAAAGTTTTGTGTTAACCGTAGACACGTGTTTTGGGCTTTCTTTGAGAGCTATGTTCATTAAATTTCTTCCATTTTGTTTTAACAGTCCCCTCGATATTCCTCCCTTCCATCTTCATAATCCTGGACGTTGGTTGTTGCCCTGGAATGCAGGGTCTGCTAACCGAAACCACAAATGTGCGGCTGGCTTCTGTTTGTTGATTCCGTTGATTTGTCGTTTACCACCAAGTGTTGTTCATCCTTGCACTTCTTTACCGTATTAATAGGGGCGAAAGCTCGAAACACATGTCTACGGTTAACACTTTCCTTTGAGGGCTAGCTCCATTAAATTTATTCCATTTCGTTTTTAACAGTCCCCTCGGTACTCCTTCCTTTCATCTATATATATATATATATATATATATATATATATATATATATATATATATATATATATAAGCTGATTCTATTTGGGATTGCAGTTGCAGGTATAGGGCTGACTGGGAAAACTCTTTGGTATCCGTCAAGCTATCGGCAATCTTTATTGCCTTCCTCAGGACGACCACAAAATGGTATGGATTACATTATGATGTTATATTTTGTTTGTCTACTTACTAACGTGATATTGATGTAAAATCAGCACATTAAATGAACAGAAATTCATGAAAGATGAAATAAATTTTGACAATGACAACTTCTTTTGTATTCAATTCAAAATCAAAGCGGAAAATTTTGATCACATGGCAAATAATTCTATTCATTTCTAGCAAATAGGTATAGATTTGCATAGGATTGTTCAAATCAGTTCTTTTATTCATTGATCCCTTATCATTTTTTCATGTGAACCATCTCTAGAAATATTCTTTTGTTTTCATTGGTTTCGTTATCTGGAATTTCTGTATTATCATAGTCCATCCGATGATTTCTTTTATTCACATGTTCGAAAAGAGCACATGAAGTAACATTACGTTTACAATCGCTCTTATGGGATATGATACGACTGTTAAGGTTTCTTGATGTTTGACCGACATATGTTTTAGAACAGTTTCTACACGGTATTCTATAAACAACTTTAGATTTTTGGTTATTTTGAATCGAACTTTTCTCTTTTGTGTGTAATTTTGATATGGTTTTAATATTTTTCTTTGCGATTTTGATATTTTCATTTTTTAATACATTTGTTAGTTTTGGAGTGAGTTCGTGGATATGGTTCACATAAAAAATTATAAGGAATCAATGAGTCAAAGAACTTATTTAAACAATCTTACGCAAATCTATACTTATTCGCTAGAAATGAATAGAAGAAAAGATATATCGCCCTGTGATCACAATTTTCCGCCTTGATTTTGAATTGATTACAAAAGGAGTTGTCATTGTCAAAATTTATTTCATCTTTCATGAATTTCTGTTCATTTCATGGGCTAATTTTACATCAATCTCACGTTAGTAAGTCGACAAACAATATACAATATGACAATGTAATCCATACCATGGTAGTCGTCCTGAGGAAGGCAATGAAGATTACCGAAAGCTTGACAGATACCAAAGAGTTTTCCTAATCAGACCTATACCTGACTGCAACCACAAATAGAATCAGCTTGTATACAATATGCCAGTCACTAATTCACCACATATATATATATATATATATATATATATATATATATATATATATATATATATATATATATATATATATATATATATATATATATATATATCTATATAGACCAACTCAGCTTCCGTTTCATACTCGGCCTACCAAGCATCCACGTGTTTATACAAAGCAAACAGTTAATAGCCCACTCAGCCTCCGCCACTATCTCAGGCTAGTTAGCCTCCTCTGTATATGTTACATACGTTTTTTGGGAGTTTATGTAACTTGGCCTCCTTTTGAAGCTATTGTGTATTTACTGGGCCTCCTGACACTGTTGCCAATTTCTCAGTCAATATTCAATTCCACAGCATGATAACAAATCACACGGCCTGTTGAAAAGTTTATCCGGTAGTTGAAAGTTTGAATTTTGCTTCATACTCTGAAATGAAATTCATTTCAGTAGTATCGTAAAACGAGAATATATAATCTACCTTCGATCATTCTGAAAATATTCAAGGAATAGTGGCTTAGAAGAGTTCCTAAAAATTATACTAGACAATAAGTATTCCATGATGAAAGCAGTGAACTATATCGGGTATATTTTGTACTTATTAATAGTAAAAATTCCCGATTCAAATTATAATATTCCACGACTTTCCACTACGGTTGACCACTCTTATTTTATTTTTTATCGAAATTTACCAAAAATCCAGTTGGTATCTATACGTCAGTAAAATTCCAGGAGAGTTCTTGAAACTGACAGATCCAAAGCTCTATACTTGTCACTGTTTTCGCCGGTCTTTGGTCACTTTACTGGTAAAAGAAAGTACAAACTTAAGTACTATCAAAAGACACAGGCGATGGAAATTTTAAATACTAAATTCAATTGGGGATTCGCTGGATAATTAGTAAAATATTGCCAAAAGCCTTCTTTTGAAGGCGGCCACTACTGTTCATTCCATCCCCCCTACAAGAATACTCAATGACAAAAAAAACATAGAAAGTGCAGAAGGAATATTTCTAGTTGTTCAGATTGTATAATGAATATTAATGTCAATGAAATTCAAAAAAACATTTGAATGTTATATTATATTTGTAAATAATAAAAATTGTAAAGAAAATTGTTGACTCTTAACACCAGAATCTGAAGTAATCAGCTTTGAATTCAACTGTTGACTTGATTACATTTCTAAAACTTACTTTGAAATTTATACTTTCAACACTTGCTCGCAATAACATCATAAAAACGCGCGCCGTCGATAGCAATTAGTTGGTAAATAGCCGCCACTAGTGAACAGTTATATTTATGTGTTGCATTTCGAGAAAAAAGTGACATAACTGCTCTCGAGTGATTGTAGCGATCCACTGCGAATGGCGCCTCTCGAACAAAAATGTATTTTCGCTCTCAATACATACCTAATATTTGAACTCATAGTCAAACTGCATGCTCATATCATACACTTCCTCATTAAATAGTGCGATCCATTAAAACCTCAGACTATACCATTGAAGGTTGATTCTGAGTATCAATAAATAAATTATTTAGATTTGGAGAGATTTCCATACTTTAACTTCAAAACTAACGATATTTTCATTTTCACCTTCGGGAATGAAGTATCAAAAACCTTCATAGTGGTTACTCATGTCATCATAGTCTAGTTGAGAAGTGAGTTTCCTGCGAAAAATAGTTCCAAGCCTTCTGAATATATGAGCGATGACTCATTCGATTCGGGATGTCATTCTGACGAAAATGTGCTAGTTTTTTAACACAAAACAAAAAATAAAAACAGCCTTAGTTTTTTGGTAGTAACTCAAGAACTCTTGATGATACATGAAATAAAAAAACAGATTCTTGAAGACGAGACTATTTACTATGAAAAATTTTGTCACGGAAATCTATATCAATTATTTATAATTTTGATTCAACGTTGAAAATAGGGCTACGCGTGGGCGTTACGGCAGGAGTACAGCACCTCTTGAGAGAGCAATTCAAATACAATATTTTTTATACTATCAAATATAAATTTAAAAATTCAAAAAAATCAAAGTATCAGCTGAACACCTGAAAGAATATAATTTCGTTATTTTGTTTTCCTTGAATTTTGATAATCGGAGGCTATTGTTAATTAAGTAGTTTTGTGGGAATCACCGTTTTTATAAAAACCGATTAATTGTTTAGAGAATGACTCCATATTTTTTTTTGCTTTCTGGAGCACATTTTACATGTGTACTCAATGATATCATGCAGAAATTGATAAAAAATTGATTATTTTGTTAATTATAAATTTCTAAAAATTACAAAATATGAGATATCGAATAAACATTGTATTTTTTTGATATTCCACATTATTATCAGTTTTATGTCTGACAAAGACATTTCACAAAGTTTATTATATTCTTTTTAAAATTGTTTTTTTTTTCATTTTCTCATTATTTAAATAATATATTTAGAATTTTTTTTTTCCAAAATGCGGAATTGGTTATTCTCCACCTAATAGGAAAAAATATTTTTTTTTTTATTAATAATTCTTTATTTAATTAACAATAAGTTATAAACAAACTTTTTTTTAGTAAAAAACTTTAATAATCGAGTACACTGTAAAATGTGCTTCAGGAAGCAAGAAATCATGAAGTCATTCTGTGAACAATTATTCGGTTTTTAATGAAATCGGCGGTTCCAAAAAAACTACTTAAATAACAATAGCCTTACATTATCAAAATTGAATGAAAAAAAAATCCCAAAATTACATTTTCCTAATGATACATAATACAATAATTTTTTTGAATTTTTAAATTTATATTTAGTAATATAAAAAATATGTTATGTGGATTGCTCTATCGAGAGGTGCTGTAGTTCAGCGTAACGCCCACGCGAAGCCCTGCTTTAATTCATCGTTGAATTAAAATTATTAATAATTGGGATAGAGTTGCGAGAGTAACTTTATCACAGGAAATCTATCTTTTTTTTTAATTTTCCCCATAGTCGATAGTTTTTGAGTTTTTTCCAAAAAACTAGAACCGTTTTTATTTTTGTTTCCGTTTTTTGTTAAAAAAATCGAAAAATACGACTTTTTCAGAATGTCATCCCGAATCGATTGAGTTTGATACACGGATTTTTCCTAAACAACATATGTTATAAAAGGAAAAAAATATTATCCCATAGCGCATGGTTTGGAAAATATTTTTATTTGTGGAAATATTGGTTGAGGATTCAGTAATATATATTGATATTACTTATCATTTCATTATGAAAAAAAAAACTTCTCGATACCTACTTTCAATTTCGAAAATGTGTTTTTAACGGTACCCCAGTTTATTTGGATCTATTTTCCTTAGTTTCCTTCCAAGAAGAATTGAATATATTATTCATTGAGCATAATGATTTCTATTCAATTTCATTATTTCCTATTCTTCCAAATCCTCAATAACACAGTGAATAATTTTCTTCGGTAATATAAATGAATAATTTTGAGTAGTTTTCAAGATCTGTGAAAGAATGTTCCTCTTCCATTCGATTTTCTGTACCATTTAGAACTCTCACTTATAAGGTTTTCTTCCTAAAATATATTATTGTATTGTTATATTATTATCAACTAGCATTTTTCCATATGTTTTCATCTAGCTTATGGCTATTCCGTGATTTCGTTTCCCGTTATCCTGTTATCCCGTTATCTCGTTTGGGTGGCATAATTGATTTGACAGCGAAAGTAATGCTTTGTGACGACTATTACAAATTCACCAATCCCTTTCCACCCCTGTAGATATGGCATTTTGAATGAAGTTTAACACGATTTATTTATTCGTGACAGAGAGCCAAAACACCAATTTTCATTATTCTAACTAACCAAAAATTTTAGCCCCCATTTCGCCCCTTTAGTAGTTGAATTTCTAAAAACACTGGAAAACAAATGTCTTCATATGTAAAAAGACCTCAAATATCCATTTTCATGATCCTAACTTAAAATGTTTCACCCCCCATTTGACCCCTTTAGGGTTTGGATTGCTGAAGACACTGAAATACCAATTTTTATGAACCCAAGTCGAAAACTAAGGGTACTCCAGTACAAACTTTCGAACCCCATTTAACCCTTTTACCCCTTTTGGGGTTGATTTCCAATAATCTGAAAATACGTGTTTCGTTATTTGAGAAGAAAAGGCCAAAAATAGCAGTTTCCATGACTCTAACTTCAAAACTAACGGTATTGTAATTTTCACCCTTTAGGGATGGAGTATTGAAAAAAACTTGGTTATATACTCATGTCATCATAGGAATACGCTATCAAAATTTCAGCTCTTTGTGTTGAGTTATTTGGTCTGGGCGTTGAAGTTAGTGAATCAGTCAGGAAATGTAATTATATATGTATAGATTATTTCAATTCATTAGTGTCTATATGTATATGTTCTGTTGACTTTTTTTTGTTGGTATATTTCTGAAACAATGGGCTACTGATTTTATAACATAACTTGTGTCACACACCCAAAAAATTCCATCCTTTTTTTGTACATTTGAACAGTAGCATGTTCTGATTAAAATTGAATTCAAATGAGTCGTTTACATGAAAATTTTTCATGATTTATCTGTAATCTTGAACCTTGGAATACGCCAGATTCCTACATTCAGTTAATTAATAATCCATTCTAAGCAACCTCATTCAGTAACTTTCGTGGTACACAATATAATAACCGAAACTGAATAATACAAATCAAATACAAGACACATTACGAGAATATAGATTTTCTGATATGTGGAAAACAATGCAAGCGTTTTTTCAGGTTCACAAAATACTCAACTCACACGAGAATATATTCAAGTAGGGATTCTATATGAAGATTGTTTTCATTCAATGAAAGAAATAATTTTTTTTTTTGCTTGAGAAGATAGCGAAAGTTTGGTGTCCTTTTGTTGAATCTTGCATGAGAAATTGTTTGAGTGATTTGTGTATTACATTGTCAAAGTACCTTTTCTGAAATGGTGAAATATCGCAATATTTCAGTGGACTCCCGAATAAATCTTGACGTAATCGCAGTAATATAAATTGCAGAATCAATGAGAAAAAGTATTTACCAGGCTCATTCTCAAATATTTGGGAGGCAATTGCAGCTTACACAATTTATTTCGTTCGTGCGCGGAAAGAATACATGTTTCTTGATGACAATCTAAAATGAATGATATTTGTGTGCATCCCCTGTGTTGCCAAATTGGGGGAAGCCCAGTGACCTTCGAAAGTATACGTTTCAAACACTAAAACATAAACAAAGTATATAAGCAGCGCACTTCAGCGGCGAGGGACTGCACTAAATTTTAAATAGCTATCAAAAATCGGGCAACTTGGACTCCCCCATATTTTTGTGGCAAAGTGTTTGTTACTATGTTACATATCCTATGCGACATTTTCTAAAGGGTGGTTACCGGGCGTCCGTATATCGGAGGCTCGGTGACATCGGAGTCTCAGTGAACCTCAAAATTAACAAGGCCGGAGGCCCACTTATACCGTATATACAGGGTGTAACTGAATAAGTGTAAAACATTCAAGGAGGTGATTCCTCATCGAAAAAAAGATAGGATCTTTCATATAAAGAAACTTCATTGGAGCATCCCTTGTTAAGATACAGCCCTTAAAGGGGTACATAAAATTTGTATAACAATTTTTTCCAAGCACTGAAAAGTTACAATATTGAAATTAACCTGACGTTTTGTACTACCAAAAGACACTTAGCCAGTAATTTATTTGGTTTACCCATGGTTGTAGGGTGGAAAACGCAACCCCTAAAATTTATTTCCAATGTAACTTTTTGTCTTATCATTTGTTAACCATTTAAAAATTTATTTCCGATAGCCTGTTTCATTCTAAACAAAAAATGTCTCCTGGGTTTTTTGCCCAAAATAAACCAGTAAGCAGCAAAACATTATTTTACGAACAACTACAGAGATACATCGTCATAAATGCGAACTGGATTTATTGTTATTTTGTAGTTAGTACCTGCATTAAACGATTAAAGGGTAATAAACAAAACTAAGTTATTAATAACAAAACACACAACATGTAGAAATCATAGTGAATGTTCAATATGTCTACCTTCAAACATTACGCATGCGTCTAGACGTCGGCGCATTGAGCCACGTATTCGCTCAAATATTCCTGGAGTCTCTCTGATTACCCTGCACGCATCGATGATGCGGTTTCTTAAGTCCTCTACATCGCGAACAGGAGTACGATATACCAAATGCTGTGAATGGCCCCAAATAGAAATCGAGAGGATTGAGATCCGGGGATCGAGCGGGCCATTTATGTGGTCCTCCTCGACCTATCCACTGATTTGCATATGTTTCAGTTGAATGCTGACGTGCTACTTGACTAAAATGGGCGGGAGCCCCATCATGCATAAAAACATATCCCTTCTGACGCCCAAAGGAACTTCCTCCAGCAGTACTGGATGCACTTCTCTTAAAAATTGAACGTATGCCTCACCATTTAATCGAGGAGGTAGAAAATGAGGCCCAATTAAATCATCCCCAATAACTCCGAGCCACACGTTAAGAGAAAACTGTTCTTGATGGCTAGTTTCGACAATAGCGTGAGGGTTTTCATCAGCCCATATGTGGTAATTATGAAAATTAATAATCTTGTCCCGAGTAAAACTACATTCGTCTGTGAATTCTATCGTCTTCAGAAAGTCACAATTTCTTCTAATCATTTCCAGCATCCAATTGCAAAATTCAAGACGGTTCGGAAAGTCTCGCGGTAACAGTGCCTGTACTCGTTGCAGATGGTAAGGGTATAAGAGTTGTTCCTTTAAAATTCGAAATACCGTCATATGATCAACATTTAGCTGGAAAGCAATCTTTCTAGTACTGGTAGTAGGTTGTTCTTCAATCAAATTAAGTACTGCTTCCTCAAGCTGTGGTGTTCGTATTCCTCGATGGCGACCACAATCCTGCGTTCTTTTGTCGAATGAACCATATTCTCGTAATCGTTGATGAAGTCGAGCAAATATTCTATGTGAAGGATGCTGCCGTTGAGGATACATTTCAGCATATCTTCTAGAAGCTTCTAACCCATTCCCCTGCGACAGACCGTAAACGTAATGCATATCAGCCATTTCCTCATTTGTGTATGCCATTTTATTAACAAGTGAATTATTAAAGTAACAAATGAAGAACAGAACAACAACACACAATTAGTATTAATTCAATTTCGAAAATTCCCAAACTGACAGCGTCATACCAATTTAATTGTCACTATCGCTAATAGCGACCTACTAGATAGATTAGTTTCGTATTTTCGCATTTATGACGATGTATCTCTGTAGTTGTTCGTAAAATAATGTTTTGCTGCTTACTGGTTTATTTTGGGCAAAAAACCCAAGAGACATTTTTTGTTTAGAATGAAACAGGCTATCGGAAATGAATTTTTAAATGGTAAACAAATAATAAGACAAAAGTTACATTGGAAATACATTTTAGGGGTTGCGTTTTCACCCTTACAACCATGGGGTAAACCAAATAAATTACTGGCTAAGTGTCTTTTGGTAGTACAAAACGTCAGGTTAATTTCAATATTGTAACTTTTTCAGTGCTTGTGAAAAAATTGTTATACAAATTTTATGTACCCCCTTTAAGGGGCTGTATCTTAACAAGGGATGCTCCAATGAAGTTTCTTTATATGAAAGATCCTATCTTTTTTTCGATGAGGAATCACCTCCTTAAATGTTTTACACTTATTCAGTTACACCCTGTATATATATATTTATATATATATATATATATATATATATTTATATATATATATATATATATATATATATATATATATATATATATATATATATATATATATATATATATATATATATACATACAGTGTGACCCATTTGAATTGAATTTGAAATGGAACCACCCCTGTAGAATAAGCATTTTTCAGTCAATCTCAAAAATATATTTTTTTTTATCAAGCATTGAAAATTGTATCTTGACACAAATTTTCATAACTTTACTTCCATTTCCAAGGCACTCTATGGTTTTTTTTCATTGTCAAAAACGGCAAAATTTCATTAGGCAATTTTTGTTTTCAAATTTGACTACACCACTGGATTTATAGTCGTTATGAATGAAAACCATCAAAATTTCATAGAAAAATATTGGTTTACAACGAAGAGACAACAACTTTCATTTTGGAAACAAAGTATTTGATTATAATTTTTATTTAGATTATAGACATATTTGAAATCTGGCAACACTGCCGATACAGAGCAGAACACTAGTGAATTTGTACAGCAAAAATCAAAAAGCAATAGTTCATTCCGTTCTACAGTTATAACTCCTGAAAGTATGGTAATGTGAGCGATTTGTGGTGTACTAAATCACAGCCCACTATTGATTTAGTACAATACCTATGCCTAATGTATCAGTTCAGCTTTCCTCAAATTATTGATACCTTCTCTAAAAGCTTGTTTTAGTTGAGTTTTGCAGAATTGAAAAAGAACATTTTTTGTCCTGCTTTCTGTTTCATTATTGAATAAATAATTTTGATACTTTAAAACTTGATTCGGTTTATTTCGTTTTTATCGGCTATGAAAGACTGCATATCTTGAAAATGAATTTTTAATTTTCTGTTATTTTCGAATACACTTATAACCTAAACTCGAATGAATGATTTTAAGGGAATATAATTTACAAATCGCTTCCACCACAAATCGCTCACATTACCGTACTTTCAGGAGTTATAACTGTAGAACGGAATTAGCTATGAACTTCGGATTTTCGCTATACAAATCCACTGGTGTTTTACTTTGTATCGACAGTGTTGTCAGATTTTAAATATGTCTATAATCTAAATAAAACTTATAATCAAATACTTTGTTTCAAAAATCAAAATTGTTGTAACTTCGTTGTTAACCAATAGTTTTTTATGAAATTTCCATGGTTCTCATTTATAACGACTAAAAATCCAGTGGTGTAGTCAAATTTCAAAACAAAAATTGCCTAATAAACTTTTGCCGTTTTTGGCGAAAAAAAAACAATAGAGTGCCTTGGAAATGAAACTGAAATCATGAAAATTTGTGTAGAGATACAGTTTTTGATGCTTAATATCCAAATTTTTTTTTTTTGAGAATGACTGAAAAATGCGTATTCTACAGGGGTGGTTCCATTTTAAATGGGTCACACTGTATATATATATATATATATATATATATATATATATATATATATATATATATATATATATATATATATATATACAGTGTCCGCCAAAACTTGGAACAATATGGGAATTTTTTTTATTAATAGTTTCTCAGAAAATGTCATTCTCCATGAAAGTTGGTGCTTTCAATTTGAATGAATACGCGCGAAGCCGTTATTATCAGTGGCGTGCGGTTAAGCGAGAATCATCTGATATTCAAAATTCACTAAGGAGTAAAGTGACATTACTATGGAAAATATCGAAAAAATTTATTGAAAAAAGTTGTTTGCAATTGGAAGAATTTTCCAGTTATCCAGTTTAGTCCACAAATTTCAATAACTGCTTAATGGGTTGATTTATCCATGAGGCCAACTCATTAAACAATTATTGAAATTGGTAATTAGTAGACTGAACTGGATATCTAGGAATATCTTCCAATTGCAAACAACTTTTTTCAATAAATGTTTTCGATATTTTCTATAGTAATGTCACTTTACTCAATAGTGTAATTAGAAAATCGGCCGATTCTCGCTTAACCGCACGCCAACTGATGAAAACGGCTAAGCGCGTATTCAGTCAAATTGAATGCACCAACTTTTCCACTTTTATGTAAAATGAAATTTTCTGAAAAACTACTCATAAAAAAAATCCCATATGGTTTCAAGTTTTCGGCGGATACTGTATATATATATATATATATATATATATACAGTATCCGCCAAAACTTATATATATATATATATATATATATATATATATATATATATATATATATATATATATATATATATATATATATATATATATATATATTGTTCTCAAGAAATGTGCCCCCGAACTAACACCTGTTCTTTGCAAGTTGTTCAACCACTCTTACAATTTGGGAGTATTTCCGTCCAATTGGAAAATTGCAAGAGTACAGCCAATCCCTAAAAAAGGCAAAAAGACCCTACCTAGCAACTACAGACCTATCGCACTGCTATCTATTATTTCAAAGGTCATGGAAAAAGCCATCAACATCGAGCTCATGAAATATCTAATTAATGATAGGCAATGGTTCCCATCAGAGATCAACTGGTGACCTGCTCGCATACATCTCACATATATGGCAGCTATCTATTGAAAAGTATGGAGAAACTTTAGCTGTGGCATTATATATCTCCAAGGCGTTCGATCGAGTTTGGCACCAGGGACTCCTCGCCAAGCTTCCATCTTATGGCTTGCCCCCTCAGCTGTGTTCTCTGCTTGCTAGTTTTCTCTCAAACAGGTCTCTCCATGTAGTGGTCGATGGAGTTCCATCTGACACTCTACTCATAAATGCTGGTGTTCCACAAGGATCCATTCTAGCACCAACACTATTTTTACTTCACATCAACGACCTGTTGAAAGCAACTTCATGTCCCGTACACAGCTTTGCCGATGATAGTACCCTCCATACCGCTTTCTCTTCCAGGGCCCCTATATCAGCCCGTGAAACCAGAAATGAACGAGGAAGAAATGTTAACAATATAAATATGGACTTAGCAACAATTCTCGAATGGGGATCCAATAACTTGGTAGAATTCAATGCAAACAAAACACAAGCATGTCTTTTCTCTAGAAAAGCCGATCTCACTGTGCCTAACATAACTTTGTCAGGAGTAACCATACCACTGAAGTCATCCATATCGATGCTTGGTATTACTATCAGCAATAACCTTTCCTGGGAAAATCACGTGAGGTCCATTGCCAAAAGTGCAT
This sequence comes from Gonioctena quinquepunctata, assembly GCA_018342105.1. Taxonomy (NCBI): domain Eukaryota; kingdom Metazoa; phylum Arthropoda; class Insecta; order Coleoptera; family Chrysomelidae; genus Gonioctena; species Gonioctena quinquepunctata. The sequence goes on along the minus strand of JAFIRS010002615.1, from coordinate 1,413 downwards.
CCCAAGTGCCAAGAGCTATTTCATCTCCAGTCAGCTGCTTATGATCTATAAGGCACAGATCCGACCTGTCCTGGAATACTGTTCCCATATTTGGAGTGCGGCACCTAAACATATCCTGAAGCTATTGGATTCTGTCCAAAAAAGGGCAATTCGTCTCGTCGGTGATGCCTCGCTCACAAACTCGCTCACTTGTCTGGAACACCGTAGAAAAGTTGGCGATTTGTCTCTATTTTATAGATATTTTTATGGGCGATGCTCTTCTGAAATATCAACAATCGGTCCTCCTTTGGCAGTCTCTTCGAGATTAACCCGTCAAGTTCAGTCTTCACACCCCTTCGTGGTCACTTTGGAGACCTGCAGAACATCACTTTCCAAAGACTCATTCATCCAACGAACTGCGAGGCTTTGGAACTCATTGCCTAGGGAGGTGTTCCCCGAGGCATACAACCTCCAGAAATTTAAGAAGAACACCAACTCCTACCTTCTTTCCCTTGGTTCCCACGATGTTCTCTGAACATTACAGGATATCCCTTTTCGTGGGAACCAGAACATATAAAAAATATATATATATGTATACATATATATACAGTGTGACCCATTTAAAATGGAACCACCCCTGTAGAATACGCATTTTTCAGTCAATCTCAATTTTTTTTATTATTAAGCATCAAAAACTGTATCTTGACACAAATTTTCATAACTTTAGTTTCATTTCCAAGGCCCTCTATGGTTTTTTTCCTTTGTCAAAAACGGCAAAAGTTTACTATGCATGTTTTTTTTTCCAAATTTGATTACACCACTGGATTCGTAGTCGTTATTAATGAAAACCATCACAATTTCATGAACAAATATTGGTTAACAACGAAGTTACAACAACTTTAATTTTGGAAACAAAGTATTTGGTTATGATTTTTATTTAGATTGCAGACATATTTGAAATCTGGCAACACTGCTGATACAAAGTAGAGCACACGTGAATTTGTACAACGAAAATTCGAAGTCAATAGCTCATTTCGTTCAACAGTTATAACTACTGAAAGTATGGTAATGTGAGCGATTTGTGGTGTACTAAATCACAGCCTACTATTGATTTAGTTCAATACCTATGCCCAATGTATTAGTTCAGATTTCCTCAAATTATTGATACCTTCTCTGAAAGCTTGTTTCAGTTGAGTTTTGCAGAATAAAAAAGGAACATTTTTTGTCCTGCTTTCTGTTTTATTATTGAATTAATAATTTTGATACTTTAAAAGTAGATTCGGTTCATTTTGTTTTTATCGGCTATTGAAAACTGCATAACTTGAAAATGAATTTTAAATTTCCTGTTATTTTCGAATACACTTATAACCTTAACTTAAATAAATGATTTTAAGGGAATATAATTCACAAATCCTGTTGCTGCTGAAGATTGTT